>VZQC01005527.1:876490-912966 GCA_009823505.1 Rhizomys pruinosus
GGAAATTAAAGGAGTTCTAACTGGAAAAGGGAAGTCAAGCTATCCCTTTTTGCTGATTGATATGTTGTCTACCTAAGGCGCTAAGAACCCACGCAGAAAACTCTCGAAACGATTAGGAGCTTTGGTAAGTGGCAGGCACAAATAAATCTAGAAACTCAGTGCCTTTCACTACAACCAACAACATGCAACTGAAGAAGGACCAAGGAGACTTCCCACTTCAATAGCCTCAAAAAACAAAATACCTAGGAAACAACCTAACCAAAGACACCAGGATCTCTACAACAAAAAATTTAAACCCCTGAAAAAGGAATCGAGGAAGACATCAAGAAGATGGCAAACCTCCCATGCTCATGGATTGGGAGGAAAATAAATATAGTGGAAATGTCCATCCTTCCCAAACAGTGTACAGATTTAATGCAATCCCAATCAAAATCCCCAAGAGCTTTCTTCACAGGCTTGGAAAAAAAAAATCCTCATTTCATTTGGAAAAAAACAAAGAGACCCGAATAGCCAAAGCACCCTGAGCGAAAGAGCCATATCAGGGGGGATCGCTATACCAGACATCAAACATAAACTACAGGACTATAGTCATAAAAACAGCCTGGTAAGGCACAAAAACAGACCAGTTGACCAATGGACATAAAACTGAAGATCCAAACCTGAGCTCATTACAATTTCAGCCACCTCACCTTGACAAGGGGGACCAAGAAGAAACAATGGAGGAAAGAGCACTAGTTCAGCAAGTGGTACTGCAAAACTGGATCACCATATCAACTTGATAGAAGAACCTGCAATCCATTAAACCCCACCTCTACCTTGTACAAAAGTCAACTCCAGATGGACCAAAGACCTCAACATGAAACCCCAGAGTGATAGTGATAAAGAGAAACTTGGCAGCAGACTACAGGACATGGGCGTAGGAAAAGATTTGTAAATCAGACAGCAGCTGCACAAGAAATAAGATCAACAATGACAAATGGACCTCCATTAAATCAAAAGTTTCTGTATATCAAAAGAAACAAAAGAAGTGAAGAGAAAACCCACAGAGGGGGAGGAAACCTTCACGCAGATACATCTGACCAACATTAATTTCCAGAGTATACAAGCTACTCAAAAAACAAGAGAAAGAAAACAAATGAATCATCTCAAAAGATGGAGCAAGATCTGAATAGACTTCACAAGAGGAGGAAACTAGAAATGGCCGAGAAACATCTTAAGAAGTTTTCAACATCTCGATAAATTAAGGAAATGCAAATTAAAACCACTTTGAGTATCACCTTACTCCAATAAGACTGGCTAGGATCAGGACTATGCATTCCCGTGTCGTGCAATGCCGCGGAGGTCAGAAGAGGGTCTCGGATTCCCCTGGAACTGGAGTTCTCCTGGAATTGGAGTTACAGACGGTTCTTAGCCGCCATGTGGGTGCTGGGGATCGAACCCGGGTCCTCTGCAAGAGCGTCGGTGCTCTTAACCGCTAGGCTATCTCTCCAGCCCATTCTTGAAATATTTTAATGAGTGGACTAGATCTTGTTCTCTCAGAACTCGACTCTATCCTATTCTTGTAATTACCACATTCTATTCTACCCTAGAGCCTAACCAAGGGTTCCTCTCATATTTATTGAACAGCAAATAAGACAAGCATCACATGAATAATCATTATTATTATTATTATTATTATTATTATTATTATTATCATCATCATTATTTGGTCTTTTTGAGAGAGGGTCTCCCTGCAGCTCTGGCTGTCCTGGAACTCACTCTGTACACCAGGCTGGCCTTGAACTCACAGAGATCCGCCTCTGCTTCCCAAGTGCTAGGATTAAAGATGTGCAACACCACGCCTGGCCATGAATAATTGTTATTGACAGTTTTACAAAGGGAGAGTTTTGACTATTCTGACCCTTCTGACTCGGAACAGCACATAAGCCCACACAGATGCCATCAGCCTGTGCTTCCATGTTGCTTGACATTTTTTTGTAAAGTGATTGTTGTTTTCAGTGTCAACATTGTCACATCTCACACACAAATTTTTCTGAGTCAGGAATATAATTGAGTCACTAAGAGGAAACATGTATAAGATTAAACCTTTGTATTTAGCTTCCAAATCTTTGCTTTGCTTGAGATGGAGTTGATGGTTCCAAATAGTCTAAAACGTATGATTATTTTAGTTTACAAGAATATCTGTTTTCATTTTGGAAAGGTTCATTGTAAAGAATCTGTCCCATTCTCATTCCCTTGCTTGGTAAGCAATCATCACTGCCTTGATTACCGAGATGAAGAGTATAGATCTCTTTCTTCTCTTCTTCCCTATTACTGTGAGTGAGGATCCATTACTTTTTAGAATAATTAAGGTAGACTTAAACATAATTACATATTTCATGATAAAAATATCACTTTAATATTTGATTTTTTTTAAACCTTTGATATCATAATCTTCTTTTTTTAACAAATCTAGACCCGTGTTCCCGCCCATTCCCCCACCCCGCCAGAGTTCATGCATTCTGCCAAACATGCTTTTCATCTCTTAGTCTTTCTCAATATTGTCCATGGGGAAGTTGACTGTTTTGAGCAGAAGTTCACTGTTTCAGTCAGTTCTTTGATGCAGTCTTTTCTGTTGTTGTTGTTGTTGTTTCCAAAATGCATTACGCCCAACTGCTTTGTACAAAAGCTCAGGGGGCCCTACACAAGAAATACTTAAAACTGGGTAATTGGCACTAGCATCCACAGATTTTGAAACTAAAGCAGCTGACATGAAAATATTCCGACCTCTCCCTTTACTTGTATGATTAAGTCTCTGAAAACACATTTTAAGATATTATATTATTTCAGTAATTTCCTACTGGAATGGACCTAGAGTCCATTATGAAAATTAAGCATGTCAAGAAGGCAGACGTTGGGAGATACTCACACATCTTTCTGGATACATAAAAAGATGTCATCATACTTGTAACATTCATTCATTTGAATTACACACATAATTTTATAGCTAATTAGTTACTTCAATTTAGAAATAAACACAAACAAATGCCATGTAAGCAAGTTAATCATCATAACATACCTTAGAGTTTAAACAGTTGTTTTAATTAAAATTAACTCTGAGATAAATTACTCAATCATGTAATTTAATAAATAGCCACTGAAACAGTAAATTACAATACAAATATTTACTTGACCATCACTGCATTTTCGTCTGTTGCAATCGATGCTGCTTTGACTTTAGTGTCATTTCTTATAATCTTTTAGTAAGAAAATAAAATAGAGCTTCTCTTTCTCCCTGTTAGCAATATGCTTTCTATTGATAAGCTTCCCCCAAAATAATGTTCTTCTTTTATCATTTATTTGTTTACACAGTCAGAAAATGTTCAATTATCTTCTTGAGCAGAACAGAATAAAAAAGACCATTAATGCTAATCAATTTTGGAAATAAAAAATATAGTTTTCCCTATTCTTCTTTAATTTCCATTTAGATTTTTACTGTCTTGAAGCTGGAAATATCACTCGCACTTTTAGGTATATAGAGCCTTTAGTAAAGTGGGAGGGATGGATGGAATGAAGGATAGGAAAGGGAAAAAAGAAGGAAAAATTTTCTGCCAAATGGGTGCTTTGATATTTCTTTTTATCCTTAATTAAATATCAAATTGTGGCAATGATGACAGAGACCAGGGCTTTGTATGATAAGTAACTACCTTGAACTACTCTTTCTTTGGTTGATTTTTAAGCATTATTTTATTTGTATGACTTTCTTGCCTACATGTTCATATGTACACCACATGCATGCATGCCCATGGAGACCAGAACAGAGCATTGGATCCTCTTTTTTTATTGACGTTTTATGTATTTCAGACACCATTTTTCAGTTCAGTTTAGACATATTCCCCTTTCTTTCCCCCCACCCCACCTTAGATTAAGCACTCTGCCATAACTATCTTGCATCTTTATTTCAGTCTTTTTTTCTTTATGTTTAGGAATTCACATTTTCATCTTTTAATTTTATATTACTCTAAAAATGCATACATATTTTCCACTCATATACAGTAATTATGGAATCTGAAAGTAAGTGATGGATCAATTCTAGAGCCCATTAAGAGATTTAGATTATAACAACATAGTTGCTTTCAGATAAACAGAAAAATAACAATAATGTTCAGCTTGCCTTTCATTTTGGGATTTGGTGCTAGCATTCACAAATGAGGGAGACCATTCACCACTTGTTTATCTGGGACTGTGTTAGTTCATTTAGCATAATGGCTTCCAGTTCCATCCATTTACCTGCAAAGTTTATGATGTCATCTTTACTGCTGAGTAGTACTCCATTGTGTAGATGTACCACATTTTTGTTATCCACTCATCAGTTGAGGGACATTTGGGTTGGTTCCAGCTCTTTGCTATTGTGAAGAGAGCTAGACTAAACAAGGATGTGCATGTGTCTTTGCAGTAGGATGAGTCTTGTGGGTGTATACCCAGGTGTGGTATGGTTGGGTCAGGTGGTAGGCACATTTTGAGTCTTTTAAGGTTTCTCCACACTGCTTTCCATATGGTTGTACAAGTTTGCATTTCCACCAGCAGTGGATTACTGTTCCTCTTTCCCCCAACCTTTCCAGTATTTTGGTATCTTTTATTCTTGATTTTAGCCAGTCATATAGGAGTGAGTTGATATCTGAGAGTGGTTTTAATTTGCATTTCCTTAATTATTAAGGATGTGGAACACTTTTTAAGATGTTTCTCAGCCATCTTTACTTACTCACTGGTGAAATCTCTGTTCAGCTCTTTACTCCATCTTTGAGTAGGTCATTTGTTTTCTTTCATCTTTGTTCATATATATATATATATATATATATCTGAAGTTAATGCTCTGTCAGGTGAATATTTCCTCCCACTTTTGGGTTTTCTTTTCACTTCCTTGATTGTTTCTTTCACTGTATGGAAGATTTGAGTTTGATGAGGTCCCATTTGTCAACTGTTGATCTTATTTTCTGTGCAGCTGTTGCCTGATTAAGTAAACCTTTTCCTACACCTATGTCTTGAAGGTTGTTACCAACTTTTTCTTCTATCACCTTCAGGGTTTCATGTTTTACATTTAGATATTTGATCCACTTGGAGTTGACTTTTGTACAGGGTGAAAGGTAGGGCTTTAATTTTGTTCTTCTACAAATGGTGATCCAGTTTTGCCAGCACCATTTGATAAAGATGCTATCCTTCCTTCATTGAGGCTTTTTTTGCCCCTTTGTCAAATATGAAGTGGCTGAAATTGTATAAGCTCAAATTTTGATAATCAATTTTGTACCATTGGGCAATGGGTCTGTTTTTGTGTCAGTACCAGGCAGTCTTTATGACTGTGGCCCTGTAATACAGCTTGAAGTCTGGTAGAGCAATCCCTCCTTTATTCCATTTTTCACTGAGTTGCTTTAACTATTTGGGGTCTTTTGTTTTTTTCCATATGAATTTAAGGATGTTTTTTCCAAGTCTGTGAAGAAGCTCATGGGGAATTTTATTTGGATTGCATTGAATCCGAATATAAATTTGGGCAAATTGGAAATTTTTACTATATTAATTTTTCCAGTCCATGAGCATGGGAGATCTTTCTATCTTTTGATGCCATTTTCAATCTCCTTCTTCAGTGGTTTAAATTTTTTGTTATAGAGATTGTTGGTGTAGTTGGTTAAGTTTTTTTCTCTCAGATATTTTATTATTTTTGTGGCTATTATTGAGTGGGAAGTTCTTATTATATTCCTTCTCCTCTTGTTTATTGTTGGTGTAAATAAAGGCTACTGATTTTTCCAGGTTAATTTTGTATCCTGCCACTTTACTGAAACTCTTAATCATTTCTAGAAGTTTTCTTGTGGAGTTCTTAACATCCCTTAAACTATCATATCATCAGCAAAAAGGGATAGCTTAACTTCTTCTTTTCTGATTAGTACACTTTTAATCCCATCTCTTGTCTTATTGTCCTAGCAAGGATTTCAAACACTATGTTAAGGAGTACTGGGGATAAGGAGATACCTTGCTGGGTTCCCACCTTTAAGCAAAATGTTTCCAATTTTTCTTTATTTGGGATGATGTTGGCTGTGGGTTTGTGGTATATGACTTTGATCATGTTGAGGAATGTTCCCTTCAGTCTGATTCCCTCTAGGATTTTAAACATGAAGGATGCTGGATCTTGTCAAAGACTTTTTCTGCATCAATTTAGATGATTGTGTGATTTTTGTCTTTCAGTCCATTTATGTGTTTTATGATATTTATTGATTTACACAAGTTGAACCATCCCTGAATCTGTGGTATGAATCCAAATTGGTCATGATGGTATGTGATTTGCAAGTATTTTGTTGAGAATTTTTTTTCCACTTTTTTTATTTTTTTTTATTGATGCTTTGTGTATTTCATACATCATTTTCCAATTCAGTTCAGGCATATATCCCCTTCCCTTCCCCCCACCCCACCCCTACCCATCACAGATCATGCATTCTGCCGTAAGTTTTCTGCATCTTTCTCTGCTTTTTTGTTTTGTTTTGTTTTCATTTTTTTTAACAATAAGTGATAATTTGTGAGTACAAGCATCCTTCATGTAAAACCAATTTGCAAGCAGTTGTGCCCAAACCCACACAGCTCATGGGTCCCACCATCCAGCAGGGGGGGCTTGTATGTTCAATCAAGTTGATCAAATGAGTGTCCAGTCTATATTGTTGTAGTTTCACCATTAACCCCAATCGAAGCCCTTACATTCTACCACGCCCCCTCTTCCGCAGATTGTTCCCTAGGCTTAGAAAAGGGGCACAGGTGGATGAGAAGCAAAACACTCTACTTTCTCTGGAGCTGATGTCTTGGTCTCTAGTCAGTTCTGGCTGTTTTCTTTCATGGGCTGCCAGCTTGTCCAGGCATAACCTTTCGATCCTACTAATGAAGCACATGCAATTAGATATTTAGGTATTTAAACAGTATAATATATAGCCTTTCGATCCTACTAATGAAGCACACGCAATTAGATATATAGGTATTTAAACAGTACTAATTGTTATGGTAGGTTACTTTGGTATAGACACAGATGTTTGGATGGTATGTTAATTCATGAATTACATTTTCTTCTGTTAAGTATGGCAGGGTCTTCGTGTGGTTTATAACATCTCCTAACCATTAGAGGATGTAAGCTTGTGGCATCAGCCATGGGTTATTCCTCCAAGGAGAGAGATAATAGCCAATTAGATTTGGGATATACAGACATATGGCTGCCACTGCTGCACAGTATTTCCAGGCAGATGAGGTGTAGCTGGTGCTGACGGAGGAGTCTTGCTTGACTCAAGGAGACCTATATTTGCTTTATTGGTTTAGTGGTCTTTTTGCATCCATGTTCATTAATGAGATGGGTCTATAGCTTTCTTTTTGGTTGAATCTTTGCGTGGTTTTGGTATTAAGGTGATGCTGTTTTCCTACAAGGAATTTGGAAGAATTCCCTCTGTTTGTATCCTTCTGAACAGATTGAGTAGTAATGGTTGTAGGACATATTTAAATGTTTTAGAGAATTCTGCTGTGAATTCATCTGGGCCAGGGGATATTTTTATTATATCCTCAAATTCCCTCAGTATTACGGGTCTGTTTAAACTGTCAATCTCTTCTTGGTTAAACTTTGTTGTTTCCCAGGATTTCAAATAGTAATCCTTTTCTCATAGGTTTTCAAATTTAGTGGATTATAGGCTATTCAAGTATTCCCATATGGTTGTTGTGATGTTCTGATGTTTCCCCTTTCAACATGAATACTATTGATTTGGAGTTGCTCTTTCTTTTTTTTGGTTAACTGGCCTAGAGGTCTGTCTATTTTGTTTATCTTTTCAAAGAACCAGCTTTTGTATTTGTTGATTCTATGTATTTTTGTTGTTGTTGTTTTTATTTCATTGATTTCTGCTCTCATTTTTGATTTCTTCCTGTCTTTTGTGTTTAGGGTTTGTTTGTTGTTTTCTCCACGTGTTTTTAGATGCAGTGTTAGATCATTTATTTGTTCCCTTTCTGTTTGTTTGTTTGTTTTGATGTGGGCAATTAGGGCTATAAATTTCCCTCTCAAGACTGCTTTTAAAGAATCCCACAAGTGTTGTATTGTCTTTTTCGTTCAGTTCCATGAATACTTTTATTTCAGTCTTCATTTCTTCCATGACCCATTCATTATTCAGTATGGTATTTTTTAGTCTCAATGTGTTCTTTAGTTAATTGGGCTTAGTCTGGTGTTCATATTGAGCTTTGTTGCACTGTGGTCTGATAGAATGCATGGAATAATTTCAATCCTTTTGTATTTGTTGATATTTCTTTTGTGCCCCAGTATGTGGTTGATTTTGGAGAATGTTCCATGAGGTGCTGAGTAGAAGGTATATTCTCTGGTGTTTGGGTGGAATATTCTGTAGATGTCTTTGAGGTCCATTTGGTGTATTGTATTTTTCAGTTTTGATGTGTCATTTTTTTGTATATATTTTTGTCCAGTTGATCTATCCAAGGGGCTCAGTGAGGTGTTGAAGTCTCCCACTATTAGTGTGTTAGGATTAATCTGTGTCTTGAGGTCCCGCAAAGCAGTGTTTATAAAGTTAGGGGCAGCAGAGTTTGAGGCATAGGCATTTAGGATTCTGAAGTCTTCATAGATAATTGTTCATTCAACATGGATGTAATAGCCCTCTTTCTCTCTTCTGATTAGTGTTACTTTGAGATCTACTTTATCTGATATTAGAATAGTCACTCAGGCTTGTTTCTCAGTACCATTTGCTTGGAATTTTTTTTTCCCATCCTTTCCATCTAAGGTCGTGTCTGTCTTTGAGGGTGAAATGTGTTTCTTGTAGACAGCATATAGAATGACTCCATTGCCCCAATTTATGTCTTTTGGTTGGGGAGTTTAGACCATTAGTATTTAAGGTTATTATTGAGAAATGTGTGTTACTTCTTTTAAACTTATTTTTTGTTTGCATTCTTGGTCTAGGTTTGTATTTACTCTGTAATGCTTTCGTTGATTTCTCTCTTTAATTGCTTAGGGATAATTTCCCCTTTCCTCTGTTCTTTGGGTTGCTTCAAGGATTTTCGGAAGTGTTGGTTTCTTAAACATGTATTCTTTCATCTTGTTCATGTTGTGGAGGATTTTTTTTCTCCTTCAACTATAACTGACATTTTTGCTGGGTATAGTAGTCAGGGTTGGCATGTAAAGTCGTTTAGCACAGGGAATACTTTGGTCCACATTCTTCTAGCCTTCATAGTTTGGACTGAGAAGTCATCTGTAATTCTGATGGATTTCCCCTTATATGTAACTTGTTTTTCTCTTGTAGCTTTCAGAATTTTGTCTTTGTTTTTAGCATCCAGTGTTTTAACAATTATATGGAGTGGGGAGTTTCGTTTCTGGTCCTGTCTGTTTGGTGTTCTATGTGTTTCTTGTATTTGTGTGGGATTGTCATTTTCAGTTTGGGGAAATTTTCTTCTATTATCCTGTTGAAGATCTGGTCAATAGTGTTGTGTTGGGATTCTTCTCCTTCTCCTATCACTATGATGTGGAGATTTGATCTTTACATAGTGTCCCACATTTCCTGGTTTTCCTCTCATGTGGGTTTTTTTTTTTAATTTTTCATAATCTTTACTTGAGCTTTCCAGTTGTTCCTTATTATCCTGTGGGTCTGATATTCTTTTTTCTGCTTCTTCCATTCTGCTTCTGAGGCTTTTTCCCATCCTTTCCTGTTGATTTGATGAATGTTCAATATCCTTTTTCATTTCATTCTGTGATTTCTTTAGATTTTCCACTTTTATCTAGAGCCTCTCATTCTCATCTTGTAGTTCCTTGGTTTGTCGGTCATTTTCTTTTTTCATTTTGGCCTGGGATCTCTTCAGAGTTTCCACTTCCTTCCAGAGTTTGTCATTTTATCCCTTTAGTTCTTTCCCACATTTGCCATTATATCCCTCTAGGTCCTTCTTGAGTTTTTTGTTCTCTTCCCTTAGTTCTATAATTTCTTTGAATATGTCTACAGTTGTTCTTCTAAGGGTGGTGTCTTGGCGTCTTTCCTCAGAGATCTTGTTATAGGTACTTTCTGTAGAGTTGGTAGAATTCAGTGTGGATTTATTATGAGCTTTTCCCATGTTGTTCTTTCTTTGTGTCTTTGGCTTGTGGACTTGTCTGTTTATTTGTTTATTTGGATTCTAGCACCTCAATGTTGGCTAAAAAGACTATAATAATTAAAGCTGCACCTGTTAGGTTCTTTGTACCACAAATCCACCAGGTTGACTTGGGGGGATATTGTGTTGCAACTTTGGCCTGTGCAACGGTAAGCCCCCATGAGTCAAGGCAGTACCATTTTATGGCATCTCCCTGACTCTGTGCACCTGTCTGGTTCCCAAGCTTGGACTTCTAGGCATGGGTGTCAAGTGCCCCAATAGTCAAGGCAGTTCCACCTTGCCTTCCTGGCACCTCACTGAGTCTGTGTGCCTGTCTGAAGCCCTTGTAAGGACTTCCCGGGGTGGGTGTCAATCCTACCCATTGGATCTTATTTTTTTAATCTTTCTTTTATTTTTTTTAATTTTTATTTTTTATTGTTATTAAGCTTTTTCCATAAGTCTTATATCATTTCTCAATTGAATCTAGAGTCACTTTCCTTTCCATGCCCCTCACCGCACCTGAGTCCTTGTACTCTGCCATACTGTCCTGCATCATTTTCTGAGTCTCCAGAATTTTTTTTCCAGTTCATTTGTTGTTATTGTTCTCTCCTACTTGTATTTCTTCAGTATGTATACATAGTTTATATATATATATATATATTTCTTCAGTATGTATACATAGTTTATATATNACATATCACTTGAATTGGAGGACTTTTTTTCCTCTAAAATATGTCTTATTTTCCTTAAGTAAATGCTTGAAGACTCCTACTTGTCAAGCTCAAACAACCATCAATCCTGCACTTGTGCTGCACATTGGGGTCTTTTGCTCCCATAGTCCCACAAATGAAGTCCAGTAAGCACATGTCCTGTCTTGATCCCCCTGCACTGGCCTCCATGATACAGCCGAAGTAGTCCAACAATGGCAGTCCATATTCTGAAGAGGCTGAATTCCCATTAGCTGTTTAGTTCACAGGCTGGGTATCTCAGCAGTCCTCAGTCCACATTCGAAGGTTAAAAAGCTGTATCTCATGTCCTTGAGAAGTGCCAAAAGCAGTGGCAGCCACAGAGAAGATGCACCTATCTGTAAGAATTGAAGCCAAGCCAAACAACAGTGCTCTTTTTTTCTTTTTGTCTTTTTACTAAGTTTCTCTGGTCTTACTGATTATTTATTTCTGGTTGTGTTTTCCTTCTGGATGCTTAAAGCCACACACTTAGCCCAGATTAACCAAGGTTTTTGTTTTTTTGAGGGCAGTTGAGGATCTGGTCCTCAGGTGTCTCTTAGGGTTTTTATGGGGGGTGGGGGAGGTTGGGAGCCCCTTGCTCCTTTTAGATCCTCATCCATCAGTTCCATATACTTGAGGACAAAATCAGGTCTTGCTAGACCAGGCTTCCTTTTCTGAAACATGAGCAGACTTTCCTCTGTATAGACTGGACACTGGCTGAAATCCACTTAGTGGGTCTCCAAGATCTCCCTCAACAGGAAGACTGGTGACCCACCTCTGCAGGATATTTCAAGAGATGCCCCATGGATAATTACCTAAGGCTTAGTTGACCTCTGAGGACAAGGAACAAAGTTATCCCCCAGGTCCCTTAGCCAAATTGGTATGGGCATCAAGTACAGTAGTTAAACACCCAAAAGGCCAAGTTGCACCAGCCTGTTACATTGCACTTATATTGACATTGTATCCTTGGGAAACAAACTGTATGTTATTTGCATGTCATATTTCTTGATTCACATCTTTCCATTTTAACCCTTTATTACTCTAAGAGATGCACACATACCTTCCATCATATACTAAAAATCCAAGGTCTGTAAACAAGTGTTAGGTCAGCTCTAGAACCTGTGTAGGGATTCCCAATACAAGAGCACAGTTGTCTTTAGATCATGAGGAATATAACATTAACATTGTTCATTTTTTCTTATAACTAAGTACTTGATACTATCATCCACAGATGAAGGACACCATTCATCTTTTGTTTTTCTGGGTCTGTGTTATTTCACTTAGCATAAAATCTTCTAGTTCCATCCATTTACCCGAAAATTTCATAATGTCATTTTTCTTTACCACTGCATAGTACTCCACTGTGTAGATGTACCGTATTTTCTGTATCCACTCATTGGTTGAGGGGCACTTGGGTTGGTTCCAGCTCTTCACTATTGTGAAGAGAGCTGCAATAAACATGGCTGGACATGTATCTCTGCTGCAGGAAGAGTCTGATGGATATAAACTCAGAAATGGTATGGCTGGGTCAGGTGGTAGGCTCATGTTGAGTCTTTTAAGAGTTCTCCATATTGCTTTCCATAGAGGTTGTACAAGTTTGCATTCCCACCAGCAATGGAAGAGAATTCCACTTTCCCCACACCCTATCCAGCATTTGGTATCATGTGTTTTCTTGATCCTAGCCAGCTTTATCAGAGTGAGATGATATTTTAAAGTGGTTTTAATTTGCATTTGCTTAATTATTAGCAATGTTGAACACTTTTTAAGATTTTCCTCAGCCATCTCCATTTCCCCATTCATAAGTCTCTGCTCAGCTCTTTCTTCCATCTTTTAAGTGAGTCATGTTTTTCTTCTTCCTTGTTTTTTGAGTAGTTTATATATTCTGGAAGTTAATGCTCTGTCAGATGAATCAGCAATGAAGGTTTCCTCCATTCTGTGGGCTTTCTCTTCACTTCCCTTATTGTTTCTTTTGCTGTACAGAAACTTTTGAATTTAATAAGGTCCCACTTGCAAATTGTCAACATTATTTCCTGTGCAGCTGCTGTCTGATTTAGAAAGTCTTTTCCTATACCTATGTCTTGTAAGTTGCTGCCAACTTTTTCTTCTAACACCTTCAGTGTTTTGGGTTTCAAATTGAAGTCTTTGATCCATTGGAGTTGATTTTTGTACAAGGTGAGAGGGAAGGGTTTAATTTTATTCTACAAATGGTGATCCAGTTTTGCCAGCACCATTTTCTGAAGATGCTGACTTTCCTCCATTGAGTCTTTTTGGCTGAAATTTGGCTGAAATTATATGTGCTCAAGTTTAGATCTTCAGTTTTGTTCCATTGATCTACAGCTCTGTTTTTCTGCCAGTACCAGTCTGTTTTTATGACTATAGCATTGTAGTATAGCTTGATGTCTGTTATAGAATTTCCCCCTGTATTGCTTTTTTCACTCACGGTTTCTTTGGCTATTCGTGGTCTTTTGTTGTTCCAGAATTAAGACTTTAAGAATTTATTTTTCAAAGCCTGTGAGGAATGTCCTTGGGATTCCAATTGGAGTTGCATTGAATCCCTATATTAATTTGGGTAAAATGGCTTTTTGTACTTTATTAGTTTTGCCAATCCATGAGCATGGGAGGTCTTTCCATCTTCTGATGTCTTCTTTAATCTCTTTCTTCAGGGGTTTATAATTTTTGTTGTAGAGATCTTTGGTGTCTTTGGTTAGGTTTATTCCTAGATATTTATTGTTTTTGACATTATTGCAATTGGGAAGGTCTCCCTGTATTCCTTCTTCAGTTGTTTGTTGTTGGTATAAATAAAGGCTACTGATTTTTCTAGGTTAATTTTATAAGCCAGCACTTTACTGAAACTCTTAATCGTTTCTAGGAGTTTTATGGTAAGGTTTTTAGCATCCATTGGGTAAACTATCTATCATATCATCTGCATAAAGGGATAGTTGGACTTCCTCTTTTCTAATTAGTATCCCTTTGATTTCCTTTTCTTGCCTTATTGCCCTAGCCAGTGTTTCAAACACCCCATTGAAGAGGAGTGATGACAAGGGGCAGCCTTGCAAGTTCCTAACTTTATGGGGAATCCTTCTCACTTTTCTCCATTTAGGATGATGCTGGCTGTGGGTTTCTTGTATATAGCTTTGATTATGTTGAGGAATGATTCTTCTAGTCTAATTTTCTCTAGTACTTTAATCGTGAAGGGATACTATATTTTGTCAAAGGCTTTTTCAACATCAGTTGCGATTATCATCTAGTTTTTCTCCTTCAGTCCATTTATGTATTTTATGATATTTACTGATTTTCTTATGTTGAACCATCCTTGCATCTCTAGTATGAATCCAACTTGATCATGGTAGATGCCCTTTTTGATGTGGTTCTGTATACGGTTTGCAAGTATTTGCTGAGAATTTTTGCATCTGAGTTCATTAATGAGATGGGTCTGTAGTTCTCTTTTTTGGTTGCATAATTTCCTGGTTTTGGTATTAGAGTGATGCTGGCTTCATTGAAGGAAGTTTGGAGATTTCCTTCTGCTTTCATCTTACTGAACAGTTTCAGTAATAATGGTGTAAGACCTCTTTAAATATTTAAATATGTGAAACCATCTGGGCCTGGACATTTTTAGTTGGGAGGTCTTTTTTTAAATTTTTCAATTTCTTCATATGTTATGGGTCTGTTTAAGCTGTTGATCTCCTCTTGGTTTAGCTTTGGTGATTCCCTGGATTGCAGATATTCATCCATTTCTCTTAGGTTTTCAAATTTGGTAGAGTATAGGTTTTTGAAATACTCCTATATCATTGTCTGGAACTTTTCATTGTCTGTTGTGATATTTCCCCTTTCATTATGAATTCCATTGTTTTGGAGTTGCTCTTTTCTTTTGGTTAAACTGTTCTAGAGCTCTGTCTATCTTGTTTATTCTGCCAAAGAACCAACTTTTGGATTTGTTGATTTTTTTGTATTGTTTTCCTTGTTTCTATTTCATTGATTTCTGGTCTGATTTTTGTTATTTCTTCCTGTCTGTTGTATTTAGGGTTCATTTGTTGCTGCCTTTCAAGTGTTTTTAGCTGCAGTGTCAGCTCATTTATTTGTGCTCTTTCTATTTTTTTAATGTGGACACCAAGGGCTATAAACTTCCCTCTTAGGACTGCTTTTAAGGTGTCCCATAGGTATAGTTTTATTTTGTTTGTGAGATAGCAGCTCACTATGTCCTGGAACTTGCTACATAGACCAGGCTATTCTCAAATTCACAGATATCTGACTTCCTCTCCCTCCAAATTTCTGATATTAAATATATTTCCCAACATTATACACCATGGTTTCTATGTTTATACATTCTGCCAACAAGTGAGATGTAAGTTGAAGAATGGGATAATAAAGTACTTTCATTTTTTAAAAAAACTTTTGGTACCATTTGCTTGGAATATTTTTTTCCATCCTTTCACTTTAAGGTGGTGACTGTCCTTGAAGGTATGATGTGTTTCTTGTAGACAGCATATTGATGGGTTCTGTTTCCTTTATTTATTTATTTATTATTTATTTTCTATGTTTATGAATGTACTGTCTGCATGTAGGTTTGTGCACCCGTGTAGTGCAATGCCGTGGAGGTCAGAAGAGAGTGTCGGATTCCCCTGGAACTGGAGTTCTCCTGGAATTGGAGTTACAGACGGTTCTTAGCCACCATGTGGGTGCTGGGGATTGAAACTGGGTCCTCTGCAAGAGCAGTCAGTACTCTTAACCGCTAGGCTATCTCTCCAGCCCCGGGTTCTGTTTCCTAATCCAATATCCCAGTCTATGTCTTTTGATTGGGGAATTTAGTCCATTAATATTTAAGGGATAACTGATAGGTTTGTGTTGCTTCCGATTGCCTTATTTTCCATTTGGTGTTTTGGTTTAGGTTTCTTCTACTGCAGTTATGCTTTTATTGATTTATCTTTCTAGGTGCCTGGAGATGGTTGCTCCTTTCTTCTCCTTTGAATTGCTTTAAGTATTCTCTGAAGGGTTCGTTTTCCAGACATGTATTCTTTCATCTTGTTTATGTCATGGAAGGTTTTTCTCTCTCCTTCAACTATAATTGACATTTTTGCTGGGTATAGGAACCTGGGTTCCTATCTATTGTCCTTTAACACTGGGAATGCTTTGCTCCATGTTCTTCTTGTTTTCATAGTTTGCACTGAGAAGTCATTTGTAATTCTGATAGATTTCCCCTTATAAGTCACTTGTTGTTTTTCTCTTGTGGCTTTAAGGATTTTGTCTTTGTTTTGGGTGTCTAGCATTTTAACTATGATGTGGTGTGGAGAGTTTGTTTTCTGATCTTGTCTGCTTGGAGTTCTATTTGCTTCTTCTATTTGTATTTGTTGTCTATTTTAGTTTGGGGAAATTTTCATCTATTATTCTGTTGAAGATCTGATCAATACCATTCTCTTGGGGTTCTTCTCCTTCCTCTATCCCTATGATGTGGAGTTTTGATCTTTTCATAGTGTCCCACAGTCCTGGTTGTTCCACTTTTGTGTATTTTTAAATTTTTCATAATCTTTACTTGAGGTTTTTAGGTGTTGTTTGTTATCTTCCAGGTCTGATATTCTTTGTTCTGCTTCCTCCATTCTGCTTCTGAGGGTTTTTCCATTCCTTTCCTCTTGATTGGATGAGTGTCTGATTTCCTTTTTCATTTCCTCTTCTGATTTCTTTAGTATTTCCACTTCCTTTTGGATCTTCTCAATCTCTTCCTGTAGCTCTTTGCTTTGCTGGTTGGTTTCCTTTTTCTTTTTCTACATGGGATCTTTTCCGTGTTTCCGCTTCCTTCTGGAGTTTGTAATTTTCTCTCTCTAGCTCCTTCTTGAGTTCTTCATTCCCTTTTCTTAATTCTTTGACTTGCTCTTTATAATCTTGTATTTCTAAAATCTGTGTCCTGGGCCATCCCCAGAGGGATCCCATTATAGGAATCTTCCACAGGGTTGGTAGATCTTGGTGTGGGATTATCCTGCAACATTCCCATGTTGTCTGTTCTTTGTGTCCCTGGCATATGGACTTCTCCTTTCCTGTATTCCAATGTGAATACCAAATGCCTCTTCACTGTGTTGAAGGCTTGCTTTTCTTGCCTCCTTCAGATGCCTTAGTTGTTTGTCTGAAGGTTCTCTAAAGAATCCACTTGGACACTCATTCCTAGGTAATCCCAGGTAGCAGGTGGTGGTACTTGTGCTTCAAGTGATTTTGGGAGATCCCAGATCTCAAGACTCACATAAACCCACCTTTTATACCAGCTGGGAGGATAACTCCGCCCCCAAAGCCACACCAATCAATCGGGCCAAAGATCAACAAAGACAATGAAATCCAATCAAACAATCCTCCTAGCTGAAGCACCCAGCTCTTACCTGTGCTTCAGGTGGTCTTGGGAGATCCCCAGACTTGCTTGTATTATAAGCACACGTGGCTCTGTGATGAAATATGATTTAATTTTTCTTGGGTTCATTTGTAACTTATTTGTATTGATAACACTTCTTATTTGGAGTTCACTTTTAGCCCATATTTTTTCAGAAACAATCTGTTTATTTTCTCATATTTATGAACAATTTAATAAATTAATTTCATTGGTACCTTATGCTATTAAATTCATCTCAGAATCTACTGAGAATTTGGGTATTTTACAAATTTATTAATTGTTATTTAACTTAACAATTTCATTATACAGGTGTGCTAACTACTTTGTAAAGACCAATAGGATAACACTCTTTTTAGAAATTCTCTGGTGTTATGTATTCACTTAGAACTACCTTGGCTAATATATCTCTAAGATTAAAAATAGAAAACATATGTTAATTAACATTATTATATACTTATACAATGGAAATTTCATTTGACCTTTGCTCTCTGCAAGTATAAGTATATTAAATTAATATATATTATTTTGTTGAAAATTATTAAATAAAACCAAGTATTAGTTAAGAAATGTTTTCTATTTTGAGGGGTTGTCCTTTTGGATTGTAAGTTTTAGAGCTGGGTAGGATTTGTGGAAAAAAACCAGTGATTGGTTTTCTTCCTTTTCAGCTGGCACAGTATCCTCTCATACTATAAGAGGTAGTCTTCAGGGAGTAAACTTCCATGTCAGTTTCAGCTCAATGTCTCCATGTTCCCTAAGTATTTTATTTCTTCAGCAAGAGCGTCTTACTTTCAAGTTCTGGGAGGCAAGCATGGGGTGTGGTGATACAGCTTATTTTTTTGTAGAAGTCTTTTGGAATACCTTACCAACAACTCAAATTATGGTTTACTTTGTCTGGCACTGTGATTTTTATTATATACATCTATCTATCTATGTATCTATCTATCTATGTATCTATCTATCTATCTATGTATCTATCTATCTATGTATCTATCTATATATCTATCTATGTATCTATCTATCTATGTATCTATCTATCTATCTGTCTATCTATCTATCTATCTATCTTTCTATCTATCATCTATCTATCTATCTATCTATCATGTATGCCCTCACCTACATATATTGTATATGTATTTTTCAGTTAGCTTATCAAATAATATATTTTTCCATGATCTTTCACATTATCTGAGTATGATTAATCTTTCTTTCCTATTTTTCCCCTATATAACCCTCACCGCCAACTCCCCAGGTAAAGATCCCCTCATCTTCCCATTCAAGTTATTTATATGGTGCCATAGGAAATCTTTATCAAACTTCAACCTCCAAGACTGAGAAATTACAGAATAGGGTGCAGAAGGATTAGAAAACCCAGAAGTGGTGGATAACCACGAGTCAATGAAATCTAGACTGTCATTTATTCACGTGAACTCACAGCAATAGTGACAGGATACACAAGTTCCATGAAAGCTCAAATCAGAAAATAATCCCAGCACAGTCATCAGAAAGTAGAAAAGAAACAACCCTATTGGCAACCAATGGCTGCTGAGAGCCAGACAATCAGTCTCTTTAAGGAAGTCTTACTAGGTTAACCAAGCTTTGGTAGGTAGACCTGCATGAAGAAATGGCCCTGAACCTTCTTCCATGTCCTTCCCATCACTCTCAAATTTTTGTCCTATTTATATTACTATTCTTATTTATCCATCCATATATTTATATCTAACACACTGAGTCCATTTAGTGGTGCTCATGTGTACCTGCAATCCTGAGATTAGTTCTGCCTACTTGGGATTAGTTAACCTCTCATGGAGCTAGTCCCTGATCTCCTTCCCTCAACATCCACTGACTTGCTCTTCATTTAGAGGTGATATCCAATGCAAGTTCTCCCATCTGTCTTGGCATATCAACTGGTTTTGTCATTATGCAGATTTTATCAGACTACCATAGAGTGGAAATTTCATTGATGTATCTTCCATATCATGCCTAGACTATATTCACTAGCAGCAAGTGTCCTGTTCCTCGAGGTCTTAAAGTCTTTCTGGGCCTCTTTTCTGATGTTCTCTGAGGTTACACTGTGTATGTACCATTTAGGGCTGGCTCAGAGTCATTTATTCTTTTTATTTTGATCATTTATGGAACTTGTAGTAGTCCTTATCTGTTGCTAAAAGGAGTTTCTTTGATGAGTGGCAATAGGTACACTTGTCTGTAAATATAACGATATTTATTTAGAATATAGTAAGAAATGTTCTAAGAAAAAAAAAGTGAGAAGTAAGTTCTTTTCTAGAGTCTATGACCTCTCAAACAATGTGTACTTGGCTAAGTTTACAGTATCAGTAATTAATTACCTCCTATTAAGGTCTTGAGTTCTAATAGACAGATGTTTATTACTCCCATGATAAAATTGCCACTAATGTACTAATGCATATAATTTGCTGTGCTGGTTATTATTGTGGTTTGCAAGTTTTATAAGTGTGCAGGACTGATGATCGATTTTCTCCCTTGGCAACTTGCAGAAAACCTTGTGATACTCTGAGAATGATTCTTTAGGGAGGAGTATTCCAAGTCGGTTCAGCTCAATTGCTCCAAGTCCCATGATCAAAGTATATTGTGTCTTCAGCAATGAAGTCTCATCTTCGATTTCTGGGAGACAAACGATGGTTGTGCTAATAGCCTGTAATATTTTGAGATTCTCTTGAACTGCCTTATCAATATCTTGAAAACAGGTTTCTTTCTTTCTTTCTTTCTTTCTTTCTTTCTTTCTTTTTTTTTTTTTTTTTGTATTTTTGAAACAGGGTCTCCCTGGCAACCTGGCTGTCCTGGAACTCGCTCTATAGACCAGGAGACCAGGCTGGCTTTGAACTCACAGGCATCCACCTGCCTCTGCCTCTCAATGCTAGGATTAAAGGTGTGTGCCACCATGCCTTTTAAAACAGGTTTACTTGCAAAGGTGTTCAAAAGGAGAAGTTTCATTCACTGTTGGTTGGGTAGGAAATTGGAACAATCACTATAGAAATCAGTGTGGCATATTGTTATACTTATTATTTATATTTTTTTGGCTCCAGAATTTCATACAATGTATTCTTATTACATTCAGACCTGCCCCCCCACACTATGGCCTTATGTCTTCTGTTATATTATTTATCATTTTTCCCTTTCGTTCTTCCTTTAATTATTATTTTTTAACAGGGAGTATAGCTCATGAAAGTCATTTCAAAACAGATGAAATTTTCCATACTTGGTTAAAATGCAGATAACATGTGGCTAAGTTGTGCAAGCCCTAAATGATACATCCATAATGCAAGCTATACACTGAAGGCTCAGAGAACATTGAGAAAAAAAGGGGAGGAAGGAACCGAATGGCCGGAGCAGCCAAATGGCTTCTGCTAGATAATGCATTCTAGACATGATATGGAAGCTTCATTCATGAAATATCCCAAATATGGTAACCTAACAAAATTTGAACAATGGAAAAGACATTTGAGATATCAAGGAAGATAGGAAAAATCTCAGGGATTCCCACCTCTAGCAAAAGACCTTCAGGCAATAAATGAATGTTGAGGGAGGGTTGAAAACTATCTAAATACAACACTCATGTATGAAACCATAAAAACTACTAATATTTAAGAAAAGGTAATTAGTAATTAGCAAAATGCAAACCAAAAAACTTTAAAACTTCATTTTACTTACGTAAGACTGGCTAATATCAAGAGAAAAATGCACCACATACTGGCAAGGATGGATGGAACTAGACATGCTAATTCACTGCTGATAGGACTGTAAACTTGTTCAATCACTATGGAAAGCAATGTGGAGAACTTATAAAAAAAAAAGCTTGCTTGGTAGAATGTAAGGGCTGTGATTGGGGTGAATGGTGAAACTACAGCAATATAGGCTGGGCACTTATTTGATCAACATGATTGTACATACACGCCCCTCCAGATGGATGGTGGGAGCCTTGGGTTGAATGGGTTTGGGCATAGCTGCTTGAAAATTGATTTTACATGAAGGATGCTTGTACTCACAACTTACTACTTATTGTTAAAAAAATGAAATGAAAAATAAGCCTAAAACTGAATCTATCATAAGATCCTCCCAGTAATTGAAGGCAAGACCCTATTGCTGAAGACAGGAAGTACTTCAGAAACAGGACATAGAGCAAAGGAGTTGGATCTGACATGAAGCCTCCTCCCTAAAGGCTAGCTCTTATAGTTCTAGAGGACACTAAGCAAGCTGCTCATGGAGAAAAAAGATCAATCAATGCTAAAAACCCAGCTTTAAAGTCTAATATCCACAATAATAACCAGCACTACAAACATTGTTGGTAAAGTAATGGCACTTTTATCTTAAGGGGTAATTAACAGCTATCTAACTGGACTTAAAGCCCTGTCAGTGTGAGGGAACTAATAGGTAGCACTGCAAACATAGAGCGGCTCTCTGATATCCCTGAAAAAATGTAATTTCTTAGTATATGCTAAATACAGACCCTTATATTTACAAACCAATATTCCATGCACTATTCATAGAAGAAACTATTTTTTTTTAATTTTTTTTATTATTTATTTATTTTTGTATGTGTATGAATGTACTGTCTGCATGCAGGTCTGTGCACCCGTGTCGTGCAATGCCGCGGAGGTCAGAAGAGGGTCTCGGATTCCCCTGGAACTGGAGTTCTCCTGGAATTGGAGTTACAGACGGTTCTTAGCCGCCATGTGGGTGCTGGGGATCGAACCCGGGTCCTCTGCAAGAGCGTCGGTGCTCTTAACCGCTAGGCTATCTCTCCAGCCCCGAAGAAACTATTTTTTTTACAACAGATGGAGACTATCGCATTTCCACAACTGGTGAGGAACATAGCAGAACAGGGGGTAGAGAGGATACTAATATATCCCTCCACTCTCACCAGTGAAGCTTCATCATGCAACACAGTGCAGTGCATACATTAGGTTACAACTGGTGAAAAAATTATAAGAGCAATAATTATATGACAGAATGCATGAAATCTGCTGGGGGCTATGGAGGAAGGGTGTCTAAATATGATTTAGATACATTGTGTGAAATGTACAAAAATTAAATAACATATACATTGAAAAAATAAAATAAAAAGTAATAAAAAGAAAACACAAAAACTAAACAAAATAAAATAATTGTATTACTTTAATTTTCAAAATTGTGTCTCAGAGTTTGTATAACATTAAAACTTGTTATCATTTATATGTATGTGTCATATTATGATCAAATAAAATGATGCTATGAATGCACTGTATCAGTTTGAATGTTTTAAATGTAATTTATAATAGTGGATTGTGTTTGTTTTCAGTATATTATTTACTGTATTAGTTAATTTTCTGTTGATGTGATAAGACACCTTGCCAAGGGAACTTATAAAAAGAAGAGTTTATTTGGTTTAGGATTTCAGAGAAATTAGCGTCCGTAATGTCAGAGGAAGCATGGAAGCAGAAGTGGGCTGAGAGAAAAGCTGAGTGATCACATCTTCAAGGAGGAATTGTAAGTAGGATGCAGGAAATCTGGCAGTCTTGAAGAACTGTTAAAGCATGTGACATGCTTCATCTAGCAAAGTCACACCTCCTCAGATCTCTCAAAACAGAGCCCCTTACTGGGGAATGCAAGTACAAATACTTGGAATTTGCAAGAGACATTCTCATGCAAGCCACTACAATTACTATATTGTTTCCTTGTTAAAACATAAGGACTTATGCAACTTATTAAAGAAGAGTCTGCTTGCCTATGTTTCCACATATATGAGTCCATTATGGGATGTAGGCATAGAAGGTTGCCTCAGGAGCAGAAAACTGAGTACTCATATCTGCAAATAGCCACAGGAAGCAGAGAGGCAGACTGTCAGTGATATGTGGCTATAGACTCTCACACCCTGTCCCTGTCCCTAGTGACCTACTTCCTCTACCAAGACTGCAAGTCCCTAGAATTCCAGGATATTCCTCAAACCATACTGACCAATTGTTTAAACACTTGAGTCTATGCAGGACCATTCATTCATTCAAACTACCACATTTCACTCCCTAGTCCCTGAAGGCTCATGGCCGTATTATAATTGAAAATTCATTTAGTTCAACTTTAAAAGTCCGTAGTCCTGGGGCTGGAGAGATAGCCTAGCGGTTAAGAACACCGACGCTCTTGCAGAGGACCCGGGTTCGATCCCCAGCACCCACATGGCGGCTAAGAACCGTCTGTATCTCCAATTCCAGGAGAACTCCAGTTCCAGGGGAATCCGAGACCCTCTTCTGACCTCCGCGGCATTGCACGACACGGGTGCACAGACCTGCATGCAGACAATACATTCATACACATGCAAAAATAAATAATAAAAAAAATTTTAAAAAAAGTCCGTAGTCCTTCGTAGTCTCAAAACATTGCAGAAGTTCAACATTCAAAGCCTTTTCAGAAACTCAAAGGAATTTCTTAACTCCAAGTCTCTCTTAAATCAAAAAACAAATTACATACTTCCAGTACACAATGGCAAAGAATTCACATTCCCATTCCAAAAGAAAGAAATGGTGGGATATTGAATAAATTCCATAATGATAGAGCAGCAAATGATCCCTTAACATTGGCTGGTAAACTCTATAAGGGAATGTTAGACTGGCAAATAGCCCCCATAACGTTTCCTGGTAAACACTATAAAATATGTAGTTCATCTGTTTAAAAGAATATACCTTTTGGGGTGGGAGAGATGGCTCAGCGGTTAAGAGCGCCAACTGCTCTGGCAGAGGACCCAGGTTAAATTCCAAGAACCCACATGGCGGCTAAGAAGTGTCTTTAACTCCAGTTCCAGGGGAATCTGACACCCTCTCCTGACCTCCAAGTCATCGCATGACACAGGTGCACCAACCTACATGCAGACAGTACACTCATACACATAAAAAATAAAATAAATAAATAAAAATTAAAGAAAAAATCTACTTTATAAATTTCACTGTTCAGTGATCTGGTCTGTGACCACCGCTGGGCAGGCAGGTCCACTTTAAATCACTGTAAGTGAACTTTTTCTGCCTGGCGTCTGACCTTCCAGTGCAATACTTCAGGATCTAGCCAGAGACCTACTACTACTACTGTAAGATTCTGCCTGGTTTTCTGAATTCTTCAGAAAATTATAATCTCTAATTTTCTTCTTCATATGCCTCTATAAACCTGCTTTCTTTAATACTTTGAGCTGCCCTAGACTCTTGTATTTTTTTCCTAAACCTTTCTTCTTACCACTATGTGGCTGTCAGTTGGCCATGTGTCTGAGAGGATTTTCCTGCATTGCTTAATGATCTTTTCCCTTCTCCCCTCTGTTCTTCTTCTCCAGGTAGCTGCTGAGATTCCCAGCTTGCCTGCCCTGAGGATTTTTCTTTAAAATCCTAATAAAATTGTCTCGAAGCCACCATTTATGTCCATTCTTAAATTCTTTTATGAATGAGATTAAGAACCCTCTATGGGACACTCTTTCTCCAAATTTCAATTCCATAGCTAGACATAGCAAGAACCTAGCAGGGAAGGCACTAAATCCTTCACCACCATCTGTGATGTTGAGGAAATTAGTTCCAAAAATGGTGTAATTGCTCAGTGCCAACAGCTTTGTTGCCTGCAAAGTGCATTTCTCTCCTGGGCTGCTATCATTCCCTGTAGGAAATTGTCTTGTGTAGATGTCTCATGGTTGTGATATATCTAACATCTTGGGGTTTCCATTTTCAAGCAATCTTGACATTATAGAACGACGTAGTAGCCTCTCATCGTCTTCATTATGTAGGGGCTACTACCCTGCTACACATCACCTATCCTCTGTTATGCTCGAAAACATTGGAGCAAGAGGAGAACACCTCTATATTCTTGCATTGTTCATTTATACAAAACCAGCACCATAAGAAATTCTGTCAGCTTGGGATCGACTTTGCCCCTTTGGATCAATTTAGCAGCTATTTTTTCTGTTGTAGTTTTCTACAAGCAGAAAATTCCTTAGATCTTTCCTTTCACAAACCTGAAGCTTAGCTGGATGGAATATTTCCATAGGGTACCCTTTCAATATTTCAAGTAAAAGCCTGGAAATCCCTCCTGAATATTACAAATCTCCTTAGCAATGGGAACATCTCTTCCAAGGCAACACCTTGGCTGTTGGGGCTACAACATTAATTTTCTTAGAGCTCTTTTTCTCTCCCAAATGTATATTTTCATTTCTTTCTGCCCCTGTTGCTCAGTTTCATTGTATATCTTTCATCTTATAACTATCATTCTGTTTATACAATCTTCACTATTAATAATCTCACTGATAATTCAGCACTAAGTGTCCTTTAAAATTGTCTGTCAAAGAAATTATTATTTTATTTACTTAGCATCAGTTAGACTCTTTGTCTGTGGGCAGATGACAGCCACATTTTTTACCTACATATTCCAAATGCTCCTTAACTCCTTGCTTCCCTTGGGACCAACATTGCTTTCCAAACTAATCTTGTCTATACTTGTCTATACTCCTAAGCTTGTTTAACTCTGGTTACAGTGTTCAAGCAATTTTCTAATCCAAACTTATAAATCTTTAAGATTCCTCCAATAAAGTAAGGTTTTCCACAGGAAGGCCACTCTGTCACCAATTTCAGTGTAATTATTTTTCTGTTGCTTCAATAAACCATCATCACAATGGCAACTTCTTGGTAGGAAGAGTTTATTTGGTTTACAGTTTCAGAGTCCATCTGGCAGGAGAGGTCTGCCTGGAGGCGGCCAGTGCAGAAAGGTGAGTTCTCATATCTTCAAGTAACATAGGGAACAAAGAAACCAACTGAAAAGGAGATGTCTATCAACTTCTCAAAGCCTCCCCGCCCCCCACCGCAAGTGCTATACTTCTTCCAGCAAGGCTGAACCATTTTGTGATTACCTGAACTTTCCAACCCACATGATGAAAAAGTGGCTATGAGGGCTGGAGAGATAGCCTAGCGGTTAAGAGCGCTGACTGCTCTTACAATGGACCTGGGTTCGATCCCCAGCACCCACATGGCGGCTGAGAACCTTCTGAAACTCCAATTCCAGGAGAACTCCAGTTCCAGGGGAATCCGACACCCTCTTCTTACCTCCGCAGCATTGCACGACATGGGTGCACAAACTTGCATGCAGACAGTACATTCATACACATACAAAAATAAATAAAATTAATTAAAAAAAAGAAAAAGTGGCTATGAATGTGACCCAAAGGCACAAAGGTCCATCCAAAATAAATAATTATAATAAAAAAATATTTATTTTAAAAAAGGATATTTTCTATTATTTTAGCATTCAAAATTATGTCACAGAAATAGGAATGCATTACATGGAGCCTCTACTATTGTAAAACATTATGACACTTTAAGGTTTATGTAAGTCCAAACTTTAAGATGTCCTACACACACACACACACACACACACGCACACACTCACACGTGTGTGTATGTGTATGTGTGTATAGGACATATATATTCATTTATATATATATATATATATATATATATATATATATATACTATATATATAAAACATGCATGTGTGTATGTATGGTTATGTTGTGTGTGTATGCATGCACATGTTGTGCACGCTATTATGAAGAAAATCATCATGCAAATGTACTGTATAAATTTGAAAGTTTTAAGGTAATTTTCTAGTCTGAAAGTGAGTGATTGTTGTTTTCAACGTTCTGTTTATATCATTTAATATCAATGTTATGCAAGTGTTACTATTCACCCCAAAATGTAAAGTGACTATGTCCTAGGAGCTCCAAAACTTTGCTCATTGCTTTCACTTCAGTAATCTTACGATGAAAATAGCAACTTCAAATCCATTTCTTTATGCATATAAGTCCATGTGTTTGGGCTGATCATTTGGGACTAGAGAGCTTATAAGGGAATTCTCCCTCTCTCAGAAGCCCTCAGTTGCCTGTACCTCTTCATCTAGATGTGGACCGTTGTACTATTTTCTCATCCATGTTTGCATATCAACTCATTTCATCATTATGTAGTGACTGGGAAGAAAGTGGTTTTGCGATTATATAAATATAGTACTTACATATGAAATTCTCCTAATTTTGACAGTTGCAGTGTTTGATACATTACTTTGTAGAGGTAGTTCCTGCTGCTTTCATGGAGTAGTCACTCTCAAGACTAAATTGTTAGTCTTTGAGATGAATTCATCCATATCCTCAAGATTTGGTTTAGTTAATATGTTGGAAGACATTCAAAATATAGGAAGTGGTGTTACAGTTTTAATGCGACTGTCAAAAAATTGGCTCTAAATTTAAATATTATTTATGGATCCTTTTAAATAATCAAAGAGCTCATGTATTGTGCCCCAACTAGATTTTTTTTCATATTCCTTATTGCATGAACTATGACTTAAGATTTTGTAAAAACTTGACTTTTTGTGCATGAAATAAACATCCTAAATAACATTACATCTTGTGATTTGAAGCTAAGATATGTAATATCTGGTGAAAAATATGTATAAGATAAAAGGAAAAAACACACTTCTGGAAAGATGTATAACTTTTGTCTTCCTGGCATCGGGTCAAGAAATGAATAAAATGTGTTTCCTAGGAAAACACACATTGCTTTTCATATGTTTGTGCTTGGCTGTGTGACAGTGTGACTCCATTTCAGTTATTATTTTTTTTCTGTAACCCATCCCATAATAAAACATTTATCTTTTGTTGCTTACAAGGAAACATACTTTTAATTTCCCAGCATATGCAAAATCATCTGTACTTTTATTACAAAAATAATGTGTTGGAAAGTAAGATATTCTGATCTTGTTTTAGTGAATTATGAAATCAGAATCTATTTTTAAGTTACACAAAGAGCTTGGATTCTGACCTAATTTTTTCTAAATTTATAGAGAAATAAAAAGTGAGAGATTACACTAAAATAAAAATTTCATTGATTGTCAAGCAATTTTCAATAATATTAATTTCTTAGAAGTAAAAGATATCAATGTTTGCTGTCTTGACTAGGTAGGAAACAGTCTGACAGTAATTGTGTGTTGGATTTTATTATGGTTTACTTCAAATAAGCTGATCTTCTCCTTTCAAGAAGAATATTACATATGCCAGAAAAGACTAGGTGAAAATAAGAAAACATATGTGAAAAGAAGTTTGAAATTTCATTCCACACTACTTATACTCAATATATCAATATGAGAACATGTAGCAATTATTATCATTTAAGTTAGGAATTTGTCCATTTTAGTCAACATGATGTTTATTAGTTATCACTTTTACAACTGTAATTCTCAGGGGAATTAAATCTCACATTAATATTAAAGTACTTGTTTATTCTTTAAAATGTATGTTTATGCATAAATGCATATAAACTATTCATTTTTATGGGAATCATAACACTTTGAATTGTGAACATTGTGAACTGGTTGGATTAGGTTAAATTAATCCATCTTTACCATCATTTAAAATTTATTCATGTTAAAAATTTCAAAATCATTTCTTGTAACTTTTTCCAATGTACCTTGTATCATTATTAAGTATAATGATCAACTGCACATCACCAGTGTCTTTCTTCTTGTTCCTATCTGACTGTATCTCAATACTCATCGATTAGTCACTGTCTGAGCCCTTCAAAGATATAATGGCATAGTAAATTGGCTTACCATATCTTTATTTTTTCATTTTAAGCAAACATTTAATCAGGTAGAGCATTATATACACAAGAGAGTATAAGAACATTTTATGTGCTATTGAGAATTATGTTTATAGGAACTTGTATTATATTCCTACTGAAAATAGTATTTTTGCAGAATATCCTATATTAGCTTAAGACTTTGCCTAGGTATTTGTCATATATTTTGAAACTGATATTTAAATAAGTTTATTAGTAACAACAAAATATATAATGAAGAAAATCTAATTTGATATCTAAGGAAACTAGAGATAAAAGAAAAAAAAAACCTTCAGTGTCTTTCCTTTTCACACGTTTGTTCAACGTTGCATGACCAGTAAGGGAGAAGAGTCCCTAATTCCCCATTTAATCAGAGATCCTACAGAGCAGACACCAAAGAAATAAAACCTAGAATCACAAGTTTTGATTTACTCTGCCCTGCAAAGAAATCAATTTTAGATTTGGCATTGTCCAATGTATCCATTGGACAATGGTCTGTTCTAATTTGTAAGATATTAATCTGTATTTTGAATGAACCATAAAGCAAAGAAACTTTCGTGGGATTCATTTCTACTTTTGACTCTCTAGAAGCAAAGATGTAGTTTAGAGTGACTGATATAGCAAATGAAAATCAGGGTCATTTGTGAATTTTATAAAAGAAACTAGGTTCTATAAGCATTTAAAGGGCCAGTAGAAAGGAAAATGTAGTTTGGATTTACTTTGTAGAGAGATCTCTCAGCATAAATATATGTGAACTCACATATATGTATGTGTGTGTGTGTGTGTGTGTGTGTGTGTGTGTGTGTGTGTAAAATGAGGGTTTAAATTATCCCAGGAAAATACTTTCTGCAAGCGTTCTTCATGAAACTCAGAAATTGGAATAATATTATCAACTTCCTAACAGTTATTCATCCACAAATATTTATTTTTTTTTATTTTTTTTTAATTTTATTTATTTCCGTATGTGTATGAATGTATTGTTTGCATGCAAGTCTGTGCACCCGTGACGTGCAATGCCGCGGAGGTCAGAAGAGGGTGTCGGACTCCCCTGGAACTGGAGTTCTCCTGGAATTGGAGTTTCAGACGGCTCTCGGCCGCCATGTGGGTGCTGGGGATCGAACCCGGGTCCTCTGCAAGAGTGGTTGGCGCTCTTAACCGCTAGGCCATCGCTCCAGCCCCACAAATATTTATTGATAGATTTCATGTCCTACTGTATTTGTTATTCATGATGAAACAAGATTAATAGAACAATTTACTGAACTTCAAAGCTTCTATAACAAGGAAAGGTAAATAGAAAACAAACTTGTAAAAATAAACAGCACAATTTAAAATTGAAACAAGAACCAAAACCGTTATCAAAAGATGAAACACAGGCACTGTGTTTATTAAATATATATTTGCTTAATATATATTTAATAATATATAAATAATATAGTATACATATTTAATTCAAACATTTTTCCATCAGATTTATGAAAAGTAGAACTACACTTGAGATTGAATTTTACCGAGCCAGAATGGGTCAGATCCAAAACCTCTGAAAAATACTAGCAATTACTAGCAATTATTTGAGAATGGTGAAGACATATTCTATGCTCCTGAGATATAAACTGGTGGAAATACTGTTCCTCAAAAAAAGCAACAAGTATATCTAGCACAGGAACCAGTCATGCCACTCTTGGAAATATACAAAATGAACTCTGTATCCTACTACATTACTCCATGCTGATCCATTTTCAATTCTGGTCTATTCACCCCAGGTAGCAAGTGTGAGAGAAAACAAAAACAAAAACACATTTATATCCATCACAGATGAATGGATAATGAAACAAAAAGTTCATTACCCAGGTATTAAGACTTGGGCCCAAGCCTGCTCTGATGCCTCTGCCTCAGTACTCTGATCTAGATTTTTAACCCAAACTAGCGAACTAAATAATTTAGCATGTTTTGTTAAGATCCTACACTGGCAGTGTTCGCCCCTACCTTCCCCTGGCTCCCGATCAATCTGATATAGACTGGCACTCCTACAAAACCCAACAAATCTCTTTCCATTTCCCTGTAGCTTGAAATCTTCCAGTCTGCTTAATCACCCTGTCTCCCTAACATCCTTGGGTCCAGGCCCACTCCAATTCCTCTCAGATCTGTGGACTAGCTTTCTAACCTAGAGGAGCCAACTCTTCCAGCCTACTGTGTTAAGAAACTTCACAGGTAGTTCCGTCTCCAAACTTCCCCTGCACTCCTGATCTCTCTGACCCAGACAAGCCCTCTAACTACCCTGAAACACATGCCAACAATTTTTCATACCTGAGAAAAAAGCAAACCAGCTATATAAACAGTATATGTGGAGCCTAAATTCAAATAAATAAAGGAAGACTAAAAATTCCTACTGGGTAAACAACCAACAAAAATATTTTCACATTCACTAATGACAGCAGAACAAGACAAATCATATGAAAAAAAAAGAAATATGTCCCAATGAAACTTTTGAGTCACAATGAGAATGACCCCTAGTAACCCATGGATACAGAATTTAAAAGTACAATCATAGGTTTAAAATTTTTGTTGTAGAGGTCTTTGGTATCTTTGATTAGAATTGTTCCCAGGTATCTTATTGTTCTTGAGGCTATTGTGAGTGGGAAGTTCTTTTTATATTCCTTCTCCACTTGTTTATTGTTGGTGTAAAGAAAGGCTACTGATTTTTCTAGGTTAATTTTGTAACCTGAAACTTTACTAAAACTCTTAATCATTTATAGAAGTTTTCTGGTAGGGTTTTTAGCATCTCTTAGGTAAACTATCATATCATCTGCAAAAAGGGATAGCTTAACTTCTTCTTTCTGATTAGTACTACTTAAATTGCCTTCTCTTTTCTTATTTCCCTAACAAGTGTTTCAAGCACTATGTTGAAGAGGAATGACGATAAGAGGCAGCCTGTCTGGTTCCTGCCTTTAAGGGAAATGGTTCCAATTTTTATGCATTTAGGATGATGTTGGTAGTGGGTTTGCTATACATGGCTTTTATCATGTTGAGGAATGTTCCTTTAAGTCTTCTTCCCTCTAGGACTTTAAACATGAAAGGATATGGGATCTTGTCAAAGGCTTTCTCTGCATCAATTGAGATGATTGTGCGGTTTTTGTCTTTCAGTCCATTTATGTGTTTAAAACCCTGAAAAAGGAGATTGAAAATGACAACAAAAGATAGAAAGATCTCCCATATCTCATGGATTGGGAAAATTAATATAGTAAAAATGTCTATTTTACCCAAATTCATATACAGATTCAATTCAATCCCAATCAAAATCCTTATGAGCTTCTTCACAGACTTGGAAAAAAAAATCTTTAAATTCATATGGAAAAACAAAAGACCCCAAAATAGCTAAAGCAACCCTGAGTGAAAAATGCAATACAGGGGGTATTGCTTTACCAGACTTCAAACTATATTACAGGACTCTAATCATAAAGACAGCCTGGTACTGGCACAAAAGCAGACCTGTTGACCAATGGAAAAAAATTGAAGATCCAAACTTGAGCTCATACAATTTCAGCTACCTTATATCTGACAAAGGGACAAAAAATCCTCAATAGAGGAAGGGTAGCATATTCAGCAAATGGTGCTGGCAAAATTAGATCACCATTTGTAGAACAAAATTAAACCCCTAACTGTCTCCCTGCACAAAAATCAACTCCAAGTGGATCAAAGATCTCAATGTGAAGCCTGAAACCCTGAAGGTGATAGAAGAAAAATTTGGTAACAACCTACAAGACATAGGTGTAGGAAAAGACTTTCTAAATCAGACAGCACAGGAAGTAAGGTAAACAGTTGACAAATGGGACCTCACAAAACTCAAAAGCTTCTGAACAACAAAAGAAACAATCAAGTAAGTGAAGAGAAACCCCCAAAGTGGAAGGAAATCTTTACCATTGAAGCATCTGACAGAGCACTAATGTCAAGAATACATAAAGTACTCAAAAAACAAGAAGAAAACAAATGACCTAATCAAAAGATGTAGTAAAGAGGTGAACAGAGACTTCACCAGTAAGGAATTGAAGATGGTTGAGGAACATCTTAAAAAGTGTTCAACATCATTTATAAATAAGGAAATGCAAATTAAAACCACTCTCAGATATCATCTCACTCCAATATGGCTACCTAAGGTCAAGGAAACAAAAGGCAACAGATGCTGGAGATGTTGTGGGGAGAGAGAAACAGTCATCCACTGCTGGGTGGAATGTAAGCTTGCACAACCACTATGGAAAGCTGTGTGGAGAACCCATAAAAGATTCAAAATGAGCCTACCACCTGATCTAGTCATACCACTCCTGGCTATATACCCCAAAGACTTATCCTATCTCAAAGTCACACGGACATCCATGTTCACTGCAACTCTCTTCACAAGAGTGAAGAGCTGGAACCAATCCATATGCCCCTCAACAGATGAGTGGATGACAAAAACATGGTACATCTACACAATGAAGTACTATTCAGCAGTAAAGAAACATGGCATTATGAACTTTGCAGGTAAATGGATGGAGCTTGAAGCCATTATGCTGAGTGAAGTAACACAGTCCCAGAAAGAAATATGGAGACTGATTTCCCTCATTTGTGGATGCTAACATCAAATCCCCCAGATGAAAGGCAAGCTGAATAACATTATTGTTATATTTCTATTTATCTGAAAGCAACTATGTTGTTATAATATGAATCTCTCAATGGGATCTAGAATTAATCCACCAATTATTTTCAGACTCTGTAATTACTGTATATGGGTGGAGAGTATGTATCCATATTTTAGAGTAATTTAAAATTAATGGAGGAAAATATGAATTCCTAAGCACACAAAAAGACTGAGAGAAAGATGCAGGAAAGTTATGGCAGAATGCATGATCTGTATTGGGGAGGGGTGAAGGAGGGGAGGGAAATGGGAATATGCCTAAACTGAATTGAAAAATGATGTCTGAAATACACAAAACATCAATAAAAATTAAAATAAATAAAAATAAAATAGAGACAAAAAATAACAATTATAAACATGATCAAAGAATTTAAAGAAAACACAAACAACTAAAAGAACTCAGAGAAGGGAGGCATAAACTTGTGCTAGAAGCTCAAGGAAATATGAATATGAAGCTATATTAAATAACAAAATCAATCAAATCTCGAAAAGTGAATTCACTAAAGATAGAAATATTGAAATAAACCCAAAGTGAAATGAGCATGGAATTGAATAACTCACAAAGCCAATTGGAAACAAGAGGAGAAAGGCTCATAAGCAGAAAGAATGAAACAAAATATATAATATCAAGATTGTATGATGAAGTTGAAGATCTGGACTCCTTAAGCAATGATTATGTAAAAATATAAAAGAAAGATAGAAGGGAATGGAATATAACGGAAATGTGGGTCAACATGTAAAGATCAAATCTATGTATCCTAGACATACAAAAAGGAGATATCAAGTAATGGTACTTGACATGATATTCAATAGGATTATAAAAGAAAATGTTCTTAACTTAAGGAAAGACATAACTAAACAGATTCAAGAAGATCATAGAACATAGAACACCAATCAAAAACTACTTGAACATAAATTCATCATGTCATATTATAGTAAAAACATTAAATGTACACAACAAAGAGTGAGTACTGAAAACCGCCAGAGAAAATCAACAAGTTACCCATAAAGGAAAACCTATCAGAATTATAGCTGACTTCCAATACAAATTGTGGAAGTCAGAAGTGCCTGAATCACATTATTCCCAGTTCTAAATGATCATGCATGTCAACTCTGAGTATTTATCCAGAAAAACTATGTTACATTGTTGAAGTGGATTAGAAACTTTTCCATGAAATAAGTAATCTAAAAGAATGCATTTCCACTGTTGGTAAAATTCATTTTGGGGTGTTCAAATAACATCCAAGCCCTATTCTCTTGGTCCTTATGACAAAGCAATGTCAAATTTCTCTAAACTGATGTTTGAGTAACCAGTGTGTTTACTTAGAGAACCACAATGGAAAGTATCCTTTCAAGCATTGATCAGGACTTTCCCACAGCTATGCAAAATGGCTATAGGGCCTCCCTATGGCTTCATCCACTTATAATTTTAGTCTCTCTCATTCCTGCTACTACAGCTGATTGGTTACTTGGGAGGTGTGAATGAGTCTTTCTGACTTTCCTTTCTTGTGATGTCAACAAGTTTGTGATGGTCTTAGACAAGTGGGTGTCCCAACCAAGGTTGGGAAGAAGGGATCTCTCCATAGCTCATCAGTCCTATACAACATCTACCAACTCAGCCCGAAAGAGAATACTTGAAGCAATATGAAGAAAAAATGATAAGAATCAGTATATCTGAGTGGTTGTAGAAAGAGAAAAAGAAAAATATATAAAAGAAATACAAATAGGGCCATAAGCACAAACAAGTTAGAATGACGGTGACCAATAGAGATCCTTCTACAATTACACTATGCATCAATGGTCTCAAATCCTTTGTCAAAAGACATAGACTAGCAGAATGGTTTCAGAATGAAAATGAATTATTTTGTTGTCTTCATGAAACTCATCTCACTTTCAAGGATAGGTATTACACTAGGATAGAAGGGTGGAAAAAAAGTGAATTGCTTTAAGAAGCAAGCAGGTCGGCCAGGCATGGTGGTGCACACCTTTAATCAAAGCACTCAGGAGGCAGAGGCAGAGGCAGGGGGATCTCTGTGAGTTCAAGGCCAGCCTGGTCTACATAGTGAATTCCAGGCCAGCTGGGACTAAATGGAGGCCCTATCTAAAAAAAAAAAAAAAAAAAAAAAAAAAAGTAAAAGAAGAAGAAGTAAGCAGGTGTTGCAATTTAAAATGTAACAAAATAGATTTCAAATTAAAATTAATCTTAGGGTCACTGTATTCTAATCAAAAAATAGCTGATAAAAATATTACAGTAATGAACATATATGTACCCAACTCCATTGCACCCAATTTTGTAAAAACAATAGTACGTGACAATAAAATACACATTAATTCAGTAATATTAGGTGACTTTGACAGCTCATTATCTCCAATAGACAGGTCATCAACTAGACAAAGAATAAAAAGGGAGACATCTGAATTCTGTCACATCTTACATGAAATGGACCTAAAAGACATCTGCAGAATATTCAACCAAGGACGAAAGAATTCACTTTCTGCTCAGCACCACATGCAATTTTTTCTAAAATTAACCACATCCTGGGACACACACACAAAAATCTGAACAAATACAAAAAGTGAAATAATTCTATACAGTCTATCAGCCCATAGTGCAATAAAGCTTATAATCAAGAGCAAAAGATGCTTTAGTAGCTACACAAACTCTTGAGACATTATGCAGCACATTGTTGAATGATTAATAGTTCAAAGAAAAAATAAGAAACAAATAATAGTATTCCTAGAACTAAATGGAAATGAGAATACAACACAACAGAACCTCTGGGAGACATTAAAAACAGTCCTGGTGCTGGGACCAGAGGGGTCGGTGCTAGTGGCCTGCACCTTGGTGCGGGAGGGAGTAGTTACCTGGGCAGGCATCTGCCGCCTCTGCCGCAGGTAGGGGGCCGTGGGCAGGACAGTCCTAGTCTCTTTTGTGCTGGGACCAGAGGGGTCGGTGCTAGTGGCCTGCACCTTGGTGCGGG
>VZQC01005527.1:917787-952843 GCA_009823505.1 Rhizomys pruinosus
TTTGCTGATGATATGATTGTCTACCTAAGGGATGCTAAGAACTCCACCAGAAAACTCCTAGAAATGATTAAGAGCTTCAGTAAAGTGGCAGGATACAAAATAAATCTAGAAAAATCAGTAGCCTTTCTTTACACCAACAACAAGCAACTGAAGAAGGACTACAAGGAGACCTTCCCACTCACAATAGCCTCAAAAACAATAAAATACCTAGGAACAAACCTAACCAAGGACACCAAGGATCTCTACAACAAAAATTTTAAACCCCTGAAAAAGGATAACCCTTAAAAGAAAAATAGGAAAGGAAATTAAGTGAAATTATAGGGAGGAATGGCTTGATGAGAGATGAGGTGGGGAGATGGATCTGAATATGTTCAAACACATTATATGAAATTATCATGGAACTAATAAAAGTTTATGGTAAACATAAAAATAAACCATAAAGTTTAAATATAATTTTGCTATCTGGCAAGAATATAAAACCAAAAGGAGTAGAACTAAGGCATTAAAATCACAATCTGTAGCTCCTTTTGCCCAAGAAATCTGGGGGCTTGAGGAAGAGGATTTACAAGAATCAATGTAAAAATGGATTTTTCTCAAGGAGCACCTGAATAAAGAGGCCCTGAGTTTAGACCTACCCAGCACTAAAATCTTTCTGACTGGACTGAATATACAGAAAAAAAAATGTGTGTTGAAATTTAGGAAGTAGTCTCGGGGCTTAGTATTTGACATATAAAAACAATTATTTTTATATGGAAGTTATGGAATTCTTTGGATAGAGGAATGAAAACTTCTGACATTCTTTTAAACATTTAATCTTCCTGACATATGTGGATAAGGTTACAATGTGGAAGAATGGACAAAGAGACATGGAAGAAGAGGGTATTATAGCATCCTAAGATGTGGTGGAGTATAAACAGGAAAGAAAATGCCAGACTCACTGGTGATAAGGACATAATCAACACCACCCGTGGCTCAGGATCTCATAGCAATAGAAAAGACATTAGTGGCTCCATCTCCAGACTCTTTTGCACCAATTTACTATGATTCATTTATTTTTACCTGCTTTTCTCTCTCACCCTATACCCTTGCTCCTTTCTACATGTTCACATTTATTATTTTCTTATTTTTAAGAGTATTGTATGAATGAATTTGGATGTACTAATTTGTAGTTATGTTCTGACAAGTATAATTTTTTTATATGGGAAAACTTGTTTATTTTAGTTCTATTCTGATTTAATTTTAATATTTTAATTTCCCTTAGACATATAGGAAATTGATTTTATTCATAACATTTTCATGTCTATTGTTGAACTTTGTTCATATTCACCCTCAATACAATTTCTGACTATGCCTACCTTCTTGCTGTCCCATTAACTAAAGTCCCATTTCCATTTTTTTAAAGAATACATTATACATGCTTTTTTTTCAGAATTTTAAAAATCTTTTATTGAAGTTTGTGCATTTCATACATCACTCCTCAGTTCAGTCCAGACTCATTTCCCCCAATCCCCCCCTCCCAAGTTCATGCAGTCTGCCATACATGTCCTGTTTCCCCTTCTGACACTTTCCAAAGTTTTTCAAAGCAGAAGATTATTTTTTTTGGGGGGGGAAGAACTCTACTGCTCCAGTCAGTTCCCTGTCCCAGTTCTTTTGTTGTTGTTGTTCATCCAACCCATATTTTTTCAACATATGCATTTATGTATGTGACACATACTAAAATCATGTCATCTGAAAATAAACTGTATTTTATTTCCAAATCATATATTGGGATTCACATTTTTCTCTTTTAATTTTATATTGATCTAAAATATGCGAACAAACACTGCACCCTTATGCCAAAATTATAAAGTCTGAAAATAAGTAGTAGGTTAATTCTAGAGCCCATTAAGGGATTCGCATTCTAAGTGCACAGTTGCATTTAGATAAAGAGAAATATAACATTAATGTTACTTAGTTTGCCTTACTTGATTGATAAATGAGGAATATCATTCACTGTTTTTCTGGGATTTTGTTACCTCACGTAGCATAGTATCTTCTACATCCATCCATTTACCTGCAAATTTCTTGATGTCATCTTTCTTTACCGCTGCATAGAACTCCGTTGTGGAGATGTACCACATTTTCTCTAATCACTTGTTGGGTGAGAGCCACTTGCATAGGTTCCACTCTTTGCTATTGTGAAAAGAACTGCAATAAACATGGCTGTGCATGTATCTCTGTGGTAGGATGAGTCTTGTGGGTATGTACCCAGGAGTGGTATGACTGGGTCAGGCGGTAAGCTCATTTTGAGTCTTTTAAAGGTTCTCCACACTGCTTTCCATAGTGGTTGTGTGAGTTTATATTCCCACCAGTAGTGGATGAGTGTTCCCCTTTCCCCACAACCTCTCCATCATTTAGTATCATGTGTGTTCTTGAAACGAGTCAGTCTTATGGGAGCTTATATTTTTTTAATAAATTTATTTTTATTTTTTGAACAACTCTAGATCTGTGTCCCCCCCATCCCCCCACCCCACCAGAGCTCATGTATTCTGCCAAACATGCCTTTCATCTCTTTCTCAGTCTTTCTCAATATTATACATATTTTTAACTGCAGTGATGTTGTAAGAAGGTACATTTAAAAATCTTATTTGTGCCAGGCATTGTTGCTTATGCTTTTAATCCTAGCACTCTGGGATCAGGGGTAGGTGAATCTCTGTGAGTTCAAGACTATGCTGGTCTAGATAGTGAGCTCCAGGCCAGCTGGGACTAAAGGTAGACCCTGTCTCAAAAAGACAAAAAAAAAACTTATTTGCCTGTATATATCTATAATTTTTATTCTCATCTTAAACAGACAAATACCTGGATTTGTTCCTTTGGTTGTTTGTTGGTTTTCTCATTGTTGCCCTGTCCTTCTGAACTCTTGCAAATCTCATAAGGCATCTGCTGTGTTGCCCCAGTGTAACTGAAAGTACAAAGTGAGTTCTCAGTTTAAGTTGTTTGTGTAAATACTTGGTTATTTCCTCTGAATGATTCCTTATTTCTGTAGGAAATATTCAATGTCCTCCATGCAATACTGGAAATCCCTTGGTCCTCAAATTTGACAAGGACCTATATATCTGGGGCCAAATCCAGAAGCACTGCCTAGTCCCATTTCTTTGTTTTAAAATTTATTATTCTTAAAAAGTTATGATTTCATTACGTGATTTTCACACACACATTGTGATTTTTTTTCTCTACCTTGCTGTTCCTCAGTGACCTTGACATTTCCACTTCTCTTCCACTAGCTGCAATTCTGATTTCATGTCACGTGTGTTTCCTTGCTCTATATTTTCTTATTATTAATTTATCTTCCTCCATTCCTCTCTTAATGATTCTGTGTCCACTTTCATGTTCCCCTTCCTAGTTTCCTGACTTATACTCTCCAATACTCACCTATATGTACATGTATAATTTAAAATCTAGGATCTATAGGATGTACATATTATGGAAAAGATATGTATATGTCTTTCTGGACCTTGAATGTTTCACTTGAGATAATAATTTCCTGTACCATCCATTTTTATCTAAATATCATGAGAGTATTTCATTTTGTATATATGTCAAATTTTGATTATTCATTCACCTATTGACAGATACTGAGGCTGGTTAGGTTTAAGAGTTCTTGTGAATACTGTGGCATTAAATATGAATGTACAGGTGTCTCTGTGGTAGGAGGAAAAGAATGATATAGACACTTTTTTGATTGCAAGGAATATTTTTTCCATGCAAATAAATCTTTTATTTCCTAATTGCTCTAATTTCTACAAGTAGAATCACAACCTAAATTTATTTCTTTGTTCCTTTCTCTTCACATTGAGAGCTGTAAATACTACTTTAAATAAATACTAATGAGATGAAGACAATGCTATTCAACAACTTTATTTACTTAACTGCATTTTATAGTGTTGGGAATCTAAGCCAGATTTTGTCCATGTTAGGCAAATTCTGTACCACCATGTTGCATCCTCATCTGCATCCTTTATTATCTCATTGGTATTAATTGTTTTCTTTTCATCTATATATATTTTCTTGAAATTTTAACAAGATATTAAGTATAAATTTTATTTTAGTACTTATTTTTTTAATATACACATGATTGTCCTTATGCACAGTTGATAGATTTTTGTATATATGCCCTTAGTCAGCATGGAGCTCATTATAAGACACACAAACACACACAAACACATACACACACAGAAATAAATAGAAAATGAATTATGATAATCCATAAGTAGTATGCATTTATTCAAGAAAATCATACTCCACCCATGAGACTACATAAGCAATTGATATAGTCAGGATATGTGTTCCAATGATATAGAAGCAAAGAAAATCAGCAGTTTTCAGATGAGATGTATGAGGGGACAAAAAAGGGTGTAGAACTACTGACATTGTCTCTTTGAAAGTCTGTTATGGAAAGACCTACAACCACTAATACTGAAAATGTTTAGAAGCATACAATCAGAGGGAATTCTCCCAAATTCCTTCTATAAAGCCAGCATCACTCTATTACCAAAACCAGACAAATATACAACTAAATAGGAGAATTATATACCCAACTCCCTAATGAACACAGATGCCAAAATTCTAAACAGCATCCTGGAAAATCGCATACAGACCCACATCAAGAAGATCATCCATCATGACCAAGTTGGATTCATAACAGAGATGCAGGGATGGTTCAACATACAAAAATCAATACACATCATCAAGCACATAAATGGAATAAAATACAAAAACCACACCATCATCTCAATTGATGCTGAAAAAGCCTTTGACAAAATCCCTCATCCTTTCATGCTTAAAGTCCTAGAAGGAATTGGATTGGAGGGATCATTCCTCAGTATAGTCAAAGCCACATACAGGAAACTCACAGCCAATATCATCCTAAATGGGGAAATAACAGAAACATTCCCTTTAAAAGAAGGAACTCGGCAAGGCTGCCCCCTATCACCACTCTTCTTCAATATAGTGCTTGAAACACTTGTTAGAGAAATAAGACAAGAAAAGGAAATTAAAGGAGTACTAATTGGAAAAGAGGAAGTCAAGCTATCCCTATTTCCTGATGATATGATTGTTTACTTAAGGGATGCTAAAAACTCCACCAGAAAACTCCTAGAAATGATTAATAGCGTCATCAAAGTGGCAGGATACAAAATTAACCTAAAAAAAAAATCAATGGCCTTTCTTTACACCAAGAACAAGCAACTGGAGAAAGACCTCAAAGAGACCTTGCCAGACACAATAGCCTCAAAAACAATAAAATACCTAAGAACAAACTTAACCAAAGACACCAAAGATCTCTACAACAAAAATTTTAAACCTTTAAAGAAAGAAATTGAAGAAGACATCAGAAGATGGAAAAACCTCCCATGCTCATGGATTGGGAAAATTAACATTGTAAAAATGTCCATTCTACCGAAACTCTTCTATAGATATAACGCAATGCCAATCAAAATCCCCAAGAATTTCTTCACAGGCTTGGAAAAAAAAGTCCTTAAATTCATTTGGAAAAACAAAAGAACCCAAATAGCCAAAACAACCCTGAGTGAAAATAGCTACTCAAGGGTGGATCTCTATACAAGACTTCAAACTATACTACAGGGCTATAGTCATAAAACAGCCTGGTACTGGCACAAAAACAGATCTGTTGACCAATGGAACAAAACCAAAGATTGAAATCTGAGCACATACAATTTCAGCCATCTCATATTTGACAAGGGGGCCAAGAAGACACAATGGAGAAAAGACAGCATCTTCAGCAAGTGGTGTTGGCAAAACTGGATCACCACTTGTAGAAGAATGAAATTAAAACCCTTCCTCTCACCCTGTACAAAAGTCAACTCCAGATGGATCAAAGACCTGGACATGAAGGCGATAGAAGAAAAATTTGGCAGCAGACTACAAGACAGAGACGTAGGAAAAGACTTCCTAAATCAGACAGCAGCTGTGCAAGAATTAAGGTCAACAATTGACAAATGGGACCTCATTAAACTCAAAAGCTTCTGTACATCAAAAGAAACAATCAAGGAAGTAAAGAGAATTCCCACAGAGTGGGAGGAAACCTTCACTGCAGAAACATCTGACAAAGCATTGATTTCCAGAATATATAAACTTCTCAAAAAACAAAGAATAAAGAAAATAAATGACCCACTCAATAGATGGAGCAAAGAGCTGAACAGAGACTTCACAAGTGAGGAATTAGAGATGGCTGAAAAACACCTTAAGAGGTGTTCAACATCACTAATCATTAAGGAATTGCAAATGAAAACCACTTTAAGATATCATCTTACTCCAATAAGACTGGCTAGTATCAAGAAAACAAATGATACCAATACTGGAGAGGTTGTGGAGAAATGGGAACACTCATCCACTGCTGGTGGGAATGTAAACTCGTGCAGCCACTATGGAAAGCAATGTGGAGAACCCTTGGAAGTCTTGGAATGAACTTCCCACCCAACCCAGCCATACCACTCCGGGCATGTACCCCCAAGACTCACCCCACTGCAGAGATACATGCACGGCCATGTATACTTCAGTTCTCTTCACAATAGCAAAGAGCTGGAACCAAGCCAAATGCCCCTCAACTGATGAGTGAATAGAGAAAATATGGTACATCTACACAATGGAATTCTCTGCAGCAGTAAAGATAGATGACATCATGAGCTTTGCAGGAGAATGGCTGGAACTAGAGGACATCATGCTGAGTGAAGTAACACAGTCCCAGAAAAACAAACCTTGAATGGTATCTCTCATCTGTGGATGCTAGTGCCAGTTACCCAGTTGTAAGTATTTCCTGTACATGGCCTCTTGAGCTTTTTTCCAAAGCAGTTGGGAGTGATGCATATTGGAAACAACAACAACAATAACAACAACAACAGAAAGGACCGCATTAAAGAACTGACTGAAATAGTGAAATTCTGCTTAAAACAGTCAACTTCCCCATGGAGAATTTTGAGAAAGACTGAGAAGGAGATGAATAGCATGTTTGGCAGAATGCATGAGCTCTGGTTGGGTTTGGGGATGGGGGGGATACAAGTCTAGATTTGATAAAAATTATATAAAGAAATAATAATAAATAAAAAAGAAAATCTGTTATGGAATTTGATGAAAGTAAACAGTAGATGGTCAATAATTCTGAGTTTTTTCATGCCATGACACAGGTATATTTTACATGAACACTAATGTTTTGTTAATTCTGAATATGATTCCTTCTGCATATTATTAAGCACAAGAGACTGCAGAGCTACAAGATTATGAAAGTAATAAGTAAATGAGGCAAATAATATGTTCATGCAGAGTGGCAGGTAAGTCACTTTTTTCTTTCATGTGTATTAAAACATTGTAGTTTTGGTTTCCATAATGATGGTTGGCAAGTCAATAGGCCTATTTGTGACAGGAGGGTACAAGAGATACGATTCAGAAGATGATGAGGTCATTAGTGTGGTCTCTACTGGGATGAAGCACTTCCTGGATTCGAGTACTAATACTTTTGTCACGTCATTGAATGCTGAAAGATTTACATTAAAATAAGTAAAAATCGTTTGAAAAATGTTAATTATAATGACTGGATCCTTACCATTGTTCTTCATGAATGTAGGTGCAGAGAAATTTCAAAAGGAAATTTTATGTTTTCCATTTGGTTAATTATAATGATTGGATGTTTACTATTGTCCGGTACTACATAGCATGTTTCAGGCCAAACAGGGAAAGAGAGTGAGATCTTGTCTATAAAAGTAAATCTTCTGACCTCTGAGGCATTGCACGACACGGGTGCACAAACCTACATGCAGACAGTACATTCATACACATAGAAAATAAATAAATAAAATTTAAAAAAAGTAAATCCATGTAAAATATTTGGTTTATTTCTTTTATTTTTCTTTATTTTTCTTTTTTTTCCTCTTTTATTTGTTTATGTTTAAGGGATTCTACAATATAATAATACAGTTGTTTTCAGATAACATTTATGTTACTCAGTTTGCCATACAATTAGGTAATTGGTAAATTTTTTTTTTGAATTGAGCCAAATTATTAAGCATAAGCAATGAGTGTAAGTAACATTCATGTAAAACCAATTTGCAAGTATCTATGTCCAAATTTTGAACAACCCAAGGTTCCCATAGTCCAGTTGGAGATGCTTTTATGCACAGGCATATTGATCAACTAGGAGTCCAATCTATATTGCTGTAGTCTCATGATTCACCCCAATCTCTCCACAGCCCTTACATTCTAGCATGCCCCGTAGACTTTGGGAAAGGGGCTCAAGTGGGTGAGAAGCAAAATAGTCTACTTTCATTGGAGATGTCATTTTGGACTCTAGCCTGTTCAGGTTGTTTCCCTTCATGGGTTGACAGCTTATCATCAAGTCATTATGATAATAAGTTCCTTATCTACTTGCACAGTGGTTCCAGGTTCATTTCTGGAGATCTTCCAACCACCTTTAGAGTAACTTTTTTTCATTCAGTTCTAACTTCTAAAACCATTTTTTAAAAAATAACATCTAGGGCTAGAGAGATAGGAAACTGGTTCTTCTTGTAGAAGACCTGGATTGGAATCCCAACACTCACATACAGGTGTCAGGTTCCTTTACTCCAGTTCTAGGCAATGAAACTCCCTCTTCTGGGGCTGGAGAGATGTCCTAGCTGTTAAGAGCACCGACAGCTCTTACAGAGGACCCAGGTTCGATCTCCAGCACCCACATGGCGGCCAAAAACCGTCTGAAACTCCAATTTCAGGAGAACTCCAGTTCCAGGGGAATCCGACACACTCTTTGGACCTCAGAGCCATTGCACGACACGGGGGTACAAACCTGCATGCAGACAGTACATCCATACACATACAGAAATAAATAAAATTTAAAAAAATACAAAAAACTCCCTCTTCTGGCCTTTGAAGCCACTGAAAGCCACAAATGCAGTTACATACATGCAGATATAACACAAAAATACACATAAAATATAAATAAATAAAAATTAATAATATCTAATTTAATATTTATATGTATTATATATATAGATTTATTATTGAGTCCTAGAATAAAAGGAAGAAAAATAATGAATATATATTAACAAAGCATTTAGATAAACAGTATACACCCACCTTATATTTCCATTTGAAAGATGGATAATTGTCTAAGATTTTCTAAATCCCCTCAGATATCTTGTCCCTAGGTGCTTCTAATTATATTCCATCTTAATTCAATTGCAGTTTTAATAATTCTTTCTATAGCTTTGAAGTTAAGATGATTAGTTGAGGAAAACCAACAAGCAATATTTAGCTGTGAGTATACAATTTTACATTTAGGAACTTTGTTAATGTCACACTAAGGATTTAGAACCTGAAACTTTATGTTTGTGATTTAGTTGATTACATTTCAATATTATTCACTAAAGAGAACACTGACAAAATTACCTGTGTCTTATTGCATTTTTTGTTAATAATCATGTCTCCAGTAATAATTAAAATATTAATATAAAAGAGGAAAATCATCGACTTAACAATATTTCCTGGTAACATGGCTCATAGCATGTAGAAGTCAAGAATCAGAATCTGGAAAATGAAATTAAACTTAAAATATAATAACCAAGAATTACTTGCTTTTATAAATCAGTTTCTAGTTCAAAGAAAAATCTTGATCTCGTATATTCTTCTTTAAATAGCCATTATTTGGATTTATATGTATGTATGTGTTTCTGTGTGAATGAATGTTACATTCTTGGAGTCACATTATCTGTTAAGGTTCTTTGATGATCACAGTCATGGGGCTGGGTTTGTTTTCTCAGCCAATAAAAAATGTCAGGAAAAAAAATCTCAGACCAGCAGTGAGCAACAAGCAAGGTTTTGGTGAAAGTTAAAGAATGACATCCACACACATAAAGAATCACACATACCTATATACAGGCATGCAGTACAACAAAGTTCTCTGAAAATTTAAAGTGAATCTAGACACCTAGAATCCAAAGCCACTGGGAGAAGTTCCTGATTTTAAGGATTTCAGTTTTCCTTTCCCTGAATTATCTATTGGTCAACATAAACAAAGAAAAAAACAAAAAGCAGATAGATTTATGCCTTCAAAAAAAGTGTCCTCTGGGCTTATGTCTTCTAATGAAGATGTTTCCAGGTCTCACATTGGTCTTATGTGAACTGGTTTGAAGAAGTTGCCCCAAAAGAGAACTATGCTGGCTAGATGGAGAAGCCCCGTGACTTTGTTTCAGACCAAGAAGAAGGAGGTATGCAAACATTAATGTACTGGTTTGCTTATCAGGGATTTAGGCCTTTGGAAAAATCTGTGCATTTGCCCACCAAGAAGGATGCAGGGAACCAAATTCAGTTTCTCTGGGAAAGGAGCAAGTACTCTTAACTTCTGGTCCATCTCTGCAGCCCCTCATATGAGAGTGTTATCAAAGGCCACTAAACCAATAAAGCAAATACTGGTCTCCTTGAGTCAAGCAAGACTCCACCGTCAGCACCAGCTACACCTCACCTGCCTGGAAATACTGTGCAGCAGAGGCAGCCATATGCCTGTATATCCCAAATCGAATTGGCTATTGGCTCTCTCCTTGGAGGAATAACCCATGGTTGATGCCACAAGCTTACATCCTCTACTGGTTAGGAGATGTCATAAGCCACAGTAAGACCCTGTCATATTTAACAGGAAAAAATGTAATTCATGGATCAACATATCACATCACCTAAACATATGGTCTATTACAAATAACCCCCTTAAACCCCCAACCGTAACTATAGTGCTGTTTAATACCTATATATCTAATTGCTTGGTGCTCATGTAGTAGGATCAAAAGGTTATTCTGGACAAACTGGTCAGACCATGAAAGAGAAACAGCCAGAATTGACCAGAGTCCAAGTACAACAGTGCCAGAGAGAGTAGACTGTTTTGTTGCTCACCAACCTGTGCCCCTTTTCTAAGCCTAGGATAACACTGCGAAGGAAAGGAGCGAAGCGTGATAGAAAGGGTGGACAGGAGGGTACCAGAAAGACATGGAAACCTTTCATCAAAACCCTTGCAATTCAATTCTTAAAACAAACCTATGGGATAAGATTTTGTTTGTTCCAACAGGTCAAACGCACACACTCACGGCCGACGCGCTACCACACTGAGAAGATCAGCTATAGAGAATGAGTAGAAAAAACAACCAGTCTTTCAATAATATAGGATGTACTAAATAGGGAAGGAAAGGCTGACCCGTCTGAACATCAAAGGAAGAAAAGCCTCAGATTAGCCAAACATCGAACCCCTCTGGTGGGATCCTACATGTACAACTAGTTATATTAAGTCCTAATGAACTTTACCTTCTGAGGTGCCACAAAGTTCAGATATGAGAGGAGCACTCTTGCATTTTCCTTCCCCCCCATAGAACAAGGAGAAATATGAACGATGATAAGTCTATTCTCCAGGCTTCATAATACTGGAGACAACTATAAGTAATAATGGTATTCTCTTAGTAAAAACTGCAAGGTCCACAAGAACTGCCTTCTTTAAAATTGACACTATGGACCATGGGGGAACTGTGGCGAAGGGAAGTATACTCTCTGTTAAATCCAAATATGAATACTAAATAATACTAAAGTGCGCATAGGGCTTGGCATAGGACAAGAGTTACGTTAATACAGGACTCTGGACAGTCCAATGGATTGTATGTTGTGCGAATTCTCTTACAGGGTGGGATGTTGGAGCATAGGAGTCCAAAGGGGCCTCCACAAAGTGAGGAAAGGAAGCTTCGGCTCGTCTAAGGGTTGGGAATACATGCGGAGGAGAACAAGGCTAATAAGACCCTGTGCATGCAACAGAAGACCTGACATTTAAAGGAGATCGAGGAGTATTGAGAACGCGCAATGGCACAGTGTAAGATGGCCTCTGGGAATGCCAGAGGAGTGTTACCAAGGCACTAAACACATCAAAGCAAATAAGGTTCTCCCTGATTACAAGCAAATACACACCTCAGTCCGAGCGGCAGCTACCTAGCTACAACTCACCTCCTGTTAAATAGCTTGGCAGGAGGAGCATTGTGCCTGTATATCCAAATCTAATTGGCTTAATTGGCTTCTCTTCTCCATTGTTAGATATAAACCCTATGGCAGATGCCACAAGCTATACATCCTCTACAGTGTTAGGATTTGTTATAAGTCACGTAAGACCCTGTCATATTTAACAGGGGGGAAATTGTAAATTCATGGATAACATACCAACACTATGTGGTCTTGCCAAAGTAACCTACCATAATCATTAAGTGCTGCTTAAACACCTATGATATCTAATGGCTGTGTGCTTCATCAGTAGGTAGTCCCCCCCCGAAAGGTATTCCTGGACAAGAGCTTCAGCCGCATGAAGGAAACAGCCAGAATTTGAACGAAGAGTCCAAGTCAGAACACTCAGAGACGAGTGGACTGTGTCTTGCCCTCTCATCCACTCTACCTTGTGATCTAGGCCCAGTGTTTCTTAAAAACAGCCTAGGGGACAAATCGCGGAAAAGAGGGGCATGGGAAATGTAAGGGCTTAGCGCATTGGGCGCCTTGAATTGACGTGAAACTACTAGCAAGTGGAGTATCTGGACATCATTTGCGATCACTTGGATCTTTGAACAAACAACCTGTCACCCCCCTGGATGGTGGGGTGTAGGGGTTGTGGGCATCAAACAGCCTTCGATTGGTTTTTGCATGAAAGGATGCTTGTACCTCATGGATTATCACTTATACTATAAAGCAAAAATGAAAAAAAAAAACTGATGAGAAAGATGCAGGACAGTTATGGCAGAAATGCATATCTGGATGGTACGCAAAGTGAGGGGTGGGGGGGAAGGAAAGGGAAATAAGGCTGAACTGATTGAAAAATGTATGAAATAGCACAAAGCATCAATATATAATTTGTAATTAAAAAAAAAAGTCTAACAGTATTCATACAAAAAATCAAAAAAAAAAGAATTGGTAAGGGGCTGCGATTTGGGCGTAATGGTGAAGCTACAGAATATTAGTCTGGGACACTCATTTGTATCACTTGAATTGAAATACAACCCCTCACCCCCCAGCTGGAAGGTGGGGCTCTGGGGGTGGTTGGGCCACAACCCCTGCAATATTGGTTTTACATGAAGGATGGTGACTCATGGTGATTAGCATCTAAAGCTAAAAAATGAAAAAAAAAAAAACTGAGAGAAATATGCAGGACAGTTATGGGCATAATGCATGATCTCGCTTGGGGCGGAGCCAAACAGCCAACAAACCGTGACAGGGTGGAAGGAGGAATAATGCCCTGAACTGAATTGGACAATGATGGTTGAAATGCGACAAACCATCAAATAAAACATGTTAAAAAAAAAAAATAAACAAGTTCAGGGACAGACAGTGTATTTTAGAGACATGTGCTGAAAAATCAGTTGTCTTTTGGCAAATAAGGAGTCATCTACTATAAAGTGCGGCTATCCCTAATTGGAAAAAATTAATTATGTGTCTGTTATTTGTGAGATGGCTTTCACAGGTGATTGGGTGCATGGAATTAGATTTTTTTCTTATATTCCCTTCACAAAATGTGAATGGGCATATGAATTTATACTCATTTAACATTACATTTAAATAACTATTTTTATCCATATAATATATAATTTAAAATATCTTATTATATGGTATGAGATGTACTGGTCCTTGTCGCGGTTTGTGCACCCGTGTCATGCAATGCCGTGGAGGTCAAAGAGGGTTGTCAGATTCCCCTGGAACTGGAGTTCAACTGGAATTGGAGTCTACAGACGTTTACTAGCCGCCATGTGGCGTGTGGGGATCGAACCCGGGGTCCTTTGCAAGAGCAGTTGGTGCTCTTAACCGCTGAACCATCTCTCCAGCTCATAATAATTTATTTGTATATGAACTCACCACAATGAACCTGAGTCCTAAAGATGTTTGAAGTCATCCTTTAATTATCATTTTTTTTAATAATTATAATATGGTTTATGCAAAATTTCATAGTGCAAGGAAGAAGATAGTGGGTGTATAGTTAACTTCAGATCGTATATTCCATATTAATTATATATATGTCTATATCAGTACTATCATATAATAGTCTAGAGATCATCTCACTTCAATTAAGCAAACTAGAACAATTTATTCGACAGAATGGGAAGCAATATAAGAGAATATAACTCAAAAATATAAAATGTGAAGCTAACACACACACACACACACACACACACACACACACACACACACACCAAAGACGATTGTACAGCCCAGAGCCTCTGGACAACAGCTTTTGAAAAAAAAAATAGACATTCCATTTCTAAGTAAGTAGGACAACAATTTGAATCCATACTCATAAGCTAATTTTTGATCAGGCACTTCATGATAGAACAAGACATATACAATGCCTGCCTAATTGCACACAAGCCATTCTGTCCTACAATGGCCCTGTCAAGTAGAACTCTACTTCTATCATCTCATGGATATGTGTGATGTTGTACAAATGCTTAAAATTATGGTAGATAGGTGCATCTCCAACATGTGCAGACTGTCAAAATTTGTTATAGCCCACCTGTCTGTCAGAATAAGATCTACCCAACTCCTGCCCCTGCAGATTTATTCTGCCCTCTGCCTGGATAGATAAGAAAGGGAAAGGAGTGTTGGACTTGAGAGTCATCTTGCCTTTGCCTGGTGCTCTCTTTAAGTGCATCTGCCTACTATGGTTTATTTTGTTTGAATTTAAAACATCCCTTGTCAGTTGTCAGTGTATGATATTCCAATTCTTTGATTTAGTTGCCAAAACCTGGAAATCCAACTGATGGTAGAGACCCTTATATTCCCTGAAGCAAATGGAAAGAGCATTTGAGGAAACAATAAATAAACATTTTTTTCAAAATTACAAAATCATAAATCTGAAGAACAAGGAATGAAATAACTACTAAGCAATAAAACACAAAACTATTTCACATTTACTATAATACATAAATAATTTAAAATACTCTTCATAAAGAAATGAATGAACTATTGGAAAAATTCAAAGTGTTTCAAAATAATTATGGTAGGCACAATTCAGTAGAACAGATCACACCCCAAAATACTAATATATTTTACAATGTAAAGCCTAATTTAATAACATAACATAATAAAATATAAATGGATTCATGAAATGCACGGGGATGAAAATGGTAGTCAGGCAAGAACTACAGAAGAAGAAAAAGAAATTTGGGGAGTTAATGAATGCTCATTTTTATAATTTGCAATTACGATTTTCAGAAAAATACATTTGTTAAATAACATCTTATGATAATGTCTTCATAAAAAGATGAGAAACATTCATTCTTTTCAAAATCCCATTTGACTAATTTATATATTTCATGATGTAAATCAGTGGAATAATTTTTATTTTATATCATAATCCTCTGACTCATTGACTTTTAGTCAAGGAAAAAAAAACACAATAAATAACAAGAAAACCATAACCAATTTTCACTAAGGAGCTTATCTCATCTAGCTTTAGAAAACATAAATTTAAAGTAATCTCTGCTCCTTTTCCTCCAAATCTCTTCCCTCTAATGTTTTAACTGATTGAACTTCTAAGATAACTTGTAATTAAATCAATACACATTGATTATTAATTTACTTTGTATAGTTAAGAATGTATTTACATGTTCGTGTAAAACTCATTCAAATCACTTATTATAATCATTTTAATTAGAAGAATCTGAAAGTGTGTGCAATAAAATATTGTACCTATACCTTATGCCACACACTGCACGTGTTTTACAGTGAAAAGGACATTTTAGTTAATTGGTCATTGTAATCGACAAGTAGGAATTCAAACAGATTAACTGATTGATGATTTTACACAATGCTTTGTTTCAAAAGAGTCACAAGTTCTGTAAGGAGAAAGGTTATCTTCAGATTAACAATTGCCATATGAACTTCTACCATGTATTTTTTTTTTTTAGATGATAGCATTTCATGTGTGTGTTTAAAATATTTTTGAAGAATATGCATTACACAAAGTGGAAGAAAGTAATAGAAGAAATGAATTTTGGGTAGTTTCACTTATTCTTCCAAATATGTCTCCTTGCTTTGAAAAAGTGTGCTACGAGCCTCATTTCTTTAAAAGTTGTGAACTGAAATCAAAAGTAATTTGCATAAAAGACAGCAGGTAAAACACTTTGCAGCATATTTTCTTTTCGTACAGGAAAGTAAAGGGATAGCAGAAAGAAAAGAAAATCGTCAAAGAGTTTATGAGGTCGTTTCTGAAACAGAGTTGAACATTAAAAAACAGCCCTCGGCTTTTGATGGAAAATCATTTTAAGTTATCGAGGTTCCACGGAATGCATTTAAGGCAATATAGCAGATGGGGTATTGAGTAACATCTTGAGTTAATTTATTTTTGAAGTACACAGTGAATTTTTATGATATAATTGAATTAGGGAATCAGAACAAATTTTTGTCTCCAGTTATTTCGTTGTTAGTTTGCAAAATGTATAATAATATCTGGAAGCATTCTTACAATATGAAAGCTAGACATAGTAGCCAAGACATGATGCTTAAATTTCTCCTTAATATTTTAATTTGAGAGCAATAAAGAACAATTTATGATGTTGAAACTGTGGCATTTCTATTGAACATCAATTTCTCTGTCAGTAGGCAATAGTCAATATGAGGTTATTCTGGAATTTGAATTTCTCATTTGTTTTTCTATATTTTAAGCAGTCAAAAAATTGTAAAACCGAATAAGCAATCTTCCAAATCCTATAAATTTTATTTTTCAAAGTAAAATAAATTTCAACCATTAATGACAGACAGCAGCAGTCTTTTTTCTTTCTTTTTTTTTTTTTTTGTCTTTCAAGACAGGGTCTCCCTGTAGCCCCAGCTGTCCTGGAACTCACTCTGTAGAACAGGATGGACTTGAACTCACAAAGATTCGCCTGTGCCTGCCTCCTGAGTGCTGGGATTAAAGGCATGAGCCACCACGCCTGGCTCAGCGGTCTTTTCTCAATAAAATCAAACCATCTATGTGTGCATAGACATATAAAAATCTCAATGCTTTTCTTGTTCTATTGTTTTGATAGAAAAAATGGAACAATACTATGGCTAAAGTAAATAAATAAATTCCATTTTGCTTTTGATTTTCTGCTCTGTACTTTTTCATTTTTTTATGTGTATGAATGTACTGTCTGCATGTAGGTCTGTGCACCTGTGTTGTGCAATGCTGCAGAGGTCAGAAGAGGGCGTCGGATTCCCCTGGTACTGGAGTCAAAGAGGGTTCTCAGCCGCCATGTGGGTCCTGGGGATCGAACCAGGGTCCTCTGCAAGAGCAGTCGGCGCTCTCAACCGCTAGTCCATCTTTCCAGCCCCTGCACTTTTTCTATGCTCTCCTACAAAATATAATAGGGGGGTTTTAAATATTACCAATCAAATACATCCCAGGAATACTTTTCTCAAAATTCATTTGATCATTTTGTAATTATTAAAGCATAAAATAAAAAATATTCTTAGAATAAGTTATGGTAAAATTCCATACTTAATTTGAAGAATCTTAGAAGCCAATATTGAAACTATGTAAGACCATTCAGTATTCTATTTCTCTCTCTCTCTCTCTCTCTCTCTCTCTTTCTCTCTCACTCGCTCTCTCACTCTCACTCTCTCGCTCTTGCTCTCGTTCTCTCATTTCACTCTCTGTTTTATTGAAGAGAGCCTTAAAATCATGGTATGGTCATTGTTCTATATCTGGAATATGTTTCATGTGATTCCTAAGGATATGAGATTCTTTACATATATATGATCTATTATGAGACATCAATTATACTGAGGTTCTCCAATATCTGACACTCAAGATCTGAGGATGATAGATAGCTAGTTGGAAGGCAGGCTCCTTGCCTCTTCTGTTGCAGTCTGGCAGCTTTTGAGCACTCTGTTGTGCAGGTGCTTTCTTTTGGCAGACATGTTCTGATAATAGAGCAATCCAGTCAAAACATCAGTGAAACTCGATGACAGAACATTTGCTCCTTTGGAAACATTTGCACTTACCATATGGCAAGGGCATCTTAGGCTATAAAGCAGTTTTTATTTGGAAGTTCAGTCTTTGAAAAACATGTTGAACTTATTGTGGATAAAATATACACATTATTATGAGGTTGTTGCAGTTAAGTCAAAGAGAGGTTTGAGTTAAACTATCATTTGTCCAAAAAATTCATATTAACTTTACTCATTTTTCTATTTAAATGATTCTTAAAGCCATAATAAAGCACATATTCCTATGTGATTATGAGGTCTAATACACATTGTCCAGTAATCCGCAGAGAGAAACACACCAAAAAATAGATTCAACTATATTGAAAAGGCAGATATTTTTCTTATCCTTCCTAAACATTATAACATCTATTTACCTAGAGTTTGATTCATTTATGTATTGCTGTATTATAAATAATATAGATATTTTTAAAGTATAATATAAAATATGTACAGGTTACAATTTATTCAAGGATAAGTCACAATATATGCACTGTGATAGCTCATATATTTAGTTAATTCATTATTTTCAAAGGAAAGGACATTCCAAGAAACAAATAAGGATAATAACAGATAAATAGAAAGGAAGACAGACAGATAGATAGATAGATAGATAATAGATAGATGATAGATAGATAGATAAATAGATAGATAGATAGATAGATAGATAGATAGATAGATAGATAGATAGATAGATAGATGATAGATAGATAGATAGATAGGTCATTGGAGGAGAAATGTCTGACATTAATATTTATATAAGTAGGCTATATATGATTTTGTGTGTATGCATGCTCACATAGTTGTACATGTGTGTAGAGGACAGAGATCAATTTAGGAAGCCATTACATTTTTACACTATCTTTCACTGGACTTTGACTCAGGGAGTTTGGATTACTTAGACATGTGACTGTCTCCAACTCTGTAGTGTTGGAATTAAAACCATAAGGGATCATTGCTATCATTTTTACATGGTTTCTGGAGATGAAACTCAAGACATGCTTGCAGAGCAAGTATTTGGAAATTGAACTATTTATTCAACCCAAAGTTTAGATAGTATCTGAATATGTTAGAATATTTGAAGATGTATCCTTTTGAGATGAAATATGAATAAATCTATTTGTCTGGATTTGTATTTTAATAATACTGTTTATTTGTCATGTTATATCTTAAAATTTGCTTTTGAGAATATGATGAAAATCAAACAACAGTAACTAATGGAATGGGTCATATATGATCAATAAATTCTTGAAGTTTTATCAGTATAGGAATATAATTACTTTTTTATTTATTTGTGTAAAAGCAAGAAACATTGCTGAGTTTTTTTGACAAATTATACAATTAACTGCTTCCATTGAAATGAGTTTTCAATGGAACTTTGACTCATTTAAAACATTAATGAAATTATTTTATAAATGTCCCTCTAGTTGATAAAGAAAATTTTATATGCTGTAATAATTTGCTTATAACAAATTATGTGGAAAACAGCCTTGGTTCCTAAAATTTATATATTTGTATGTATATTTTCTAAGCATACCTATTATACATTGACAGTTACAACTCTTGCCTTCTTATTTGACATAAAACAAGAGATTTAAGATTTATCATAGTAACCAGGTAATTTGATGAATTGAATAGGGTATAAGGTAATCATTCTAATAATCAATTAATCGACAAATTGATTCCTTGGGAATACCGATTTGGCTTTTGTTCTTTTAATCTTATGAATACTTTTTATTTGTTTTTTTTAATAACAAGTAAAAAGTAATGAATACAAGCATCCTTTATGTAAAACCAATTTGCAAGCAGCTATGCCCAAACTTATACAGTTCAAGGCCCCCATTGTCCAGCTGGAGGGGCTTATATGTACAATCATGTTGATAAAATAAGAGTCCGGTCTATATTTCTGTAGTTTCATAATTCACCCCAATCACAGCCCTTACATTCTACCACACCCCCTCTTCCACAGGTTGTTCCCTAGGCTTTAGAAAAAGGACTCAAGTGGTCGAGAAGCAAAACACTACTTTCCCTGGAGATGTCATTTTGGTCTCTGATCAGTTCAGGCTGTTTCCTTTCATGGGTTGGCAGATTATCCAGGAATAACCTTTTACTCCTACTGATGAAGCACAAAAAATTATATGTACAGGCATTTAAACAGTACTAATTATTTTTTAATTTATTTTTATTGATGCTTTGTGTATTTCATACATCATTTTCTGTAGGTAGGTTACATTGGTATAGACACAGATGTTTGGATGATATGCTAATCCATGAACTATAGCTTTTCTCTAAAAGATGACAAGGCTTTACTGTGGCTTATAACATCTCCTAACCGTTAAAGGATGTAAGCCTGTGGCATCAGCCTTGAATTATTCCTCCAAGGAAAGAGCTAATAGCCAATTAGATTTGGGATATACAGACATATGGCTGCCACTGCCGCACAGTATTTCCAGGCAGGTGAGATAAAAATGTCTATATTAAACAACATTGGTTAAAAGGTTTTAATAAAAATGGTAACACATTTAAGCTAACTGGAAATAAAAATTGTCCACATTTGTTTTACTTATAATTTGTATAGCAACAACTTTGTGGTTAATGTACACAAATGTTCTCTATAATTTTTGTGTTGTACAGTATCATCTTGTAATATTCTCTTTTACCTGTAGGTTAATTTAACTAAAGGAATTAAGTTTGCTTCGCAAATTAACAGCATACAGTCAATGATATACAGCTTGGGTAAATTTAATAAATATTTACACCTGTACTCCTGCCTGTAGGTATGTGTGATACAACTGCCTTTTTGAGATTCATGGGTCAAAAAATAAAAACCTAAAATAAAAATGGGGGGATACAGTTATATATTAAACCTTTTGTCAAATTTTTCCATTTAAATCTTAAAACTTACTATAGGAAAAGATTTGCATGTTTCCACAGGTCAAAACGTCACCAACTTAATGGCTGAGAATGAAAAGATACAGCTTTGCATTGTGCAGGATGTACCAAGAAATACCAGCAGAAAAGTTGGCCCAGCTAAACATTAGAAGGAAGAAAATACTCAGATTGCTACAGGCATCAAACATCCAGTCGATCCTATTTGTAACAACTATTTATAATGTATGTTAATGAGCTTTACCTTCCAGGTGCCACAGAGATTTAATATGAGAGACTTTCTTACCTCCTTTTCAGAGAACAATGGAAAACATTATGGTAATGATGTCATTCCTTAACTGTAAATTAGAGCCGACTATTATAGAAGTAATCTCTAATAAAATTGGTATAGCTGCATTCTTTAATTGACTGATAACATAGGAACTGTGAAAGGATAATTCTCTATTCAGAGCCAAATACAATACTAAAGTCTTTGTAAGCTGGGTAATTAAGCAAAATATATTAATGCAGGAGAGCTCTGATATCAGCAATGGATTATTCTGCCAAGGATATGATGGCTAGGGGATCCAAGTCCCCCCAAAAAGGTACAGACTTTTTGCCTGCAAACTGGGATACTTGCAAGAAGAGAAGTGGTAAGGCCCTGCTGTTGAAGACCTGGTGTAAGCATAGGAAAGATGTATTGAGACCGCACTTGCAAGTGTACCGTTGGTCTCTGGAATGCCAGAGAATGTTACCAAAGGCCACTAAATCAATAAATCAAATATTGGTCTCCTTGAGTCAAGGAAGACTCCTCTGTCAGCATCTTGTGAATACTTCAGAGAGAATAAAGGATTAAAATTCTGTTACTTATTTGAGACAATGTCATGTGAATGTAGAATATTTAGCAGAAATGTCTTAGACCCTGTCTAGATCATAATATTTATTTGTAAAGAAAATTCCATTATTTTAAAAATTCTTAATTACATTTGGTTTCTTATCTCTAGATTAATATTTTGTGTATGTGAATTTTTATATTCAATATTGTAATAATTTTTTTAAGAAAGCTGAAATCTTAAGATTCCCAAACTCAATTTACTCTTGCTCAATGTTAGGCTTCAGCAGAGGTAGTGGAACTTCTGACCATCTATGATGCCACCTCTTCTTTGCTTTCTAGCATAAGTCTTCTGCTCAAGAGACACTCTTATCACCATATATATTTTTACTTGGATCATAAATTATTATTCAATTATTATTATCTTTTACTGTCAATGTTTCTTTTACAATCCTGGGCAATGTTGGGATATATATTTTTTTTCTCATAATATGTACATGCATATTAGACTACAAGTGTATCTTATATAGCACTCTGATATGTAGTATTTAAGTTATCAAGTGTCATTTGGGTAACAGGAATGTTTACTAAACCAAGGAATGAGAGAAATATATTTGGAGAATCCAACGAGTATTTGATTCATTTTTTGCACTGGATTCCATTATTTATTATATTTATTATATTTTTACATTATATTCATTATATTATGTAATCATAAGTGTTGTTTTTCATTTTTGACAGTCTACTGGAGGCACTGGGGCACATGAGCACATTCACCCCCTTTCTTTTTGAGTTTCAGTAATGACCATCTTCTTCCACTTGTTCTTGCTGTGTGCCATAAATCCTTATCATAGTAACTTCCTATTGTGGTATCAATGTGAAATTTATGTTATTTTTCAGGGTATAAATATTTTCTTTTATTTTTAGTTTGAATGCTTCCTGAAGAAAGAAGACTTGGATCTTTTTAGTTACCCTATTTGAAAGTACATTTAGAGGTCTTGCTCCTGGAAAGCTTTCCAGTGGACACCTCATCAAGCTCATAAACATTCTTATCCTAAAACTTTGACTGTTTCTGGGGTTCTTATCTGTTTCAGTCAAACCATTTCAAAGATACTCATATTTCATTCACTATATGAAGCCTTTTTCCTGTATATATCAAAGCACTCTGAATAGAATGGATTAAACCTGACACTCTCCAATATGTCTAAACATCTTCCTGAAATCTCAGGGATTCATTTTTTTTTTCCTGCAGGAATTGATCTGTGACTATCACACACGTCTGATGGCACTTCACTGAGAAAATTTGCTGCTGCTCTAGGTGCTTGTCTTTCATTCTACTCTCTTAGTAGGTAATCTGCAAGGCTTGTTGTGTTAGTTTGTTAATTAAAATGTTTCCTGCCATAAGATGTTTTCTGTAATTAAGGATATACCTAGAGAATAACAATAGTTTATTATATAAGCTTTGACCAAGTAATAAAAAACATTGAATTGCTGGCCTCCAGTTTTGGAATAGAGTATAAATCTCCCCAAAGTATGAAATTAAAAGGTTAAAGTTTGATAAATGTTCCACAAACTCGAATTGCCAATTATTTATGAAGAAACTATGTATATATTATATTTACTTATTACAAGGAAAAATGATCTTGCATTTAATCTATTTTGTCCATTATATTAGCTAATTAAATCAGTACAAAATTCTCTTCTGAACACATTTGTGGTGAGCACATAGTTCCTCTTTATGTTAATTCCTTTTTATGTTATTTATCTCAGTTCTAAACAGTGCCATTTTTGTGATTAATTATTGAATGACTTGACACATGAAATAAAATATGATATTAAAATATAATGATAAATATCAAGGCAAGACTAATTTTTAAATTAAATTTGCAGAATAATTCTTAACTTGAATACACAATTTGGAAAAATGAAACTAATCATCCTTGTATACACATGGGCATTACTAATTACATCAAATTTACAACTACCCTGAACAAAATAAAATCCTGACTCTTTATTTATTTTTTTTGTTGATGCTTTGTCCATTTCATACATCATTTTCCAATTCAGTTCAGGCATATTTCCCTTTCCCTTCCCCCCCACCCCCCCAACCGAGATCATGCATTCTACCATAACTATCCTGCATATTTCTCTCAGTTTTTTTTTCCATTTTTTAGCTATAAGTGATAATCCATGAGTACAAGCATCCTTTATGTAAAACCAATTTGCAGGCTGTTGTGCCCAAACCCCCACAGCCCCACCTTCCAGCGGGGGGTCAGGTTGATCAAATGAGGGTCCAGACTACATTGCTGTTGTTTCACCATTCACCCCAATAGCAGCCCTTACATTCTACCACGCCCCCTCTTCCACAGATTATTCCCTGGGCTTAGAAAAGGGGCATAGGTGGATGAGAAGCAGAACAGTCCACTCTCTCTGGAGCTGTTGTCTTGGACTCTGGTCAATTCTGGCTGTTTCCTTTCATGGGCTGATAGTTTGTCCAGGAATAACCTTTCGATCCTACTAATGAAGCACAAGCAATTAGATATATAGGTATTTAAACAGCATTAATAGTTATGGTAGGTTACTTTGGTATAGACACATATGTTTAGATAATATGTTGATCCATGAGTTACATTTTTTCCTGTTAAATATGACAGGGTCTTACTGTGGCTTATGACATCTCCTAACCTGTAGAGGATGTAAGCTTGTGGCATCAGCCATGGGTTATTCCTCCAAGGAGAGAGCCAATAGCCAATTAGATTTGGGATATACAGGCATATGGCTGCCTCTGCTGCACAGTATTTCCAGGCAGGTGAGGTGTAGCTGGTGTTGACGGTGGAGTCTTGCTTGACTCAAGGAGACCCGTATTTGCTTTATTGGTTTAGTGGCCTTTGGTAACACTCTCTGGTATTCCAGAGGCCATCTGTACACTTGCATGTGTGGTCTCAATACATCTTTCCCATGTTAACGTCAGGTCTTCAGCAGCAGGGCCTTATCGCCTCTCTTCTTGCAGGTATCCCAGTTTAGAGGCAAGGAGCCTTTACCTTTTGTGGGGCCTTAGATCCCCTGGCCAACATCTCCCTGGTAGAATAATCCATTACTGATGTCAGAGCTCCTGTATTGATATATTTTGCTTAAGTGCATAGTTTAAGGACTTTAGTATTATATTTGGTTCTGAACAGAGAATAATCCTTTTCACAGTTCTTATGTCTATTAGTCAATTAAAGAAGGCAGTTTTACCAGTTTTATAAGAGATTACCTCTATAATAGTTGTCTCCAATTTACAGTTGGAGAGCGACCTCATCATCGTCATATTTCTCCTTGTTCTGGGGGGGAGGCAAGAAAGTCTCTCATATCAAAACCTTTGCGGCACCTAGAAGGTAAGTTTCATTAGGACTCATTATAAATAGTTGTTACATGTAGGTTTGATGTTTATGGCAATCTGAGGCTTTTCTTCCTTTCGATGTTCAGACGGGTCAACCTTTCAGTTGGCACTTTCTGGTACATCCTACTCAATGCAAAGCTGTATCTTTTCTTTCTCAGCCATTAAGTTGGTGACATTTTGTCCTGTTGGAACCCACAAATCTTTTCCCATAGTTAGTTTTAAGATTTGAATTGCAAGGTTTTTGACGAAAAGGTTTCATGTCTATCTGTATCCCCCCCCCTTTTTTTTAACCCATGAGTCTCCAGAAGACAGTTGTATTATACATAACTATAGGGTGGAATCAAGGCTCAGATTTCATCAAATTTACCCATGTTGTTTTGGGTGACTATATATGATTAACTTGGGAAGCAAACTTAATTTTTACGTTAAATCATCTTAAAGAGAATGCTACAAGGTGATACTGTACAACAGAGAAATTATAGAGAACATTTGTATGTGCCAATCCCAAAGTTATTGCTCTACAGATTTTATGTAAAACAAATGTGGACAACAGCGAATTATATCTACATTTAACTCAGATGCATTACCGTTTTTATCAGAGTCTGTAAACCAATGTTGTTTAATATACACATATTTACTTTTACTAAGTCCTAAAACACCATGTATCCTGTAGACAGTGTCTAGGCGAAACTGGGTACTTGCTGAACTCACGTCAATTAAATATGCCTTAATCGAATATACACCCGTGTCCCTCTCCCACCCATCCCCCCTTCCCAATTCACCATTTCAGTCCATTTTCTGATGCAGTCTTTCTGTTGTTGTTCTTTTACTATGCATCCCTCTCCATGAGAAATATTTATATCTGGGTTGTTGGTACTAGCATCCACATATGAGGGACACCATTTGTCGTTTGTTTTTCTGGGACTGTGTTACTTCACTTAACATAATGTCTTCCAGCTCCATCCATTTACCTGCAAAGTTCATGATGTTGTCCCTCTTTACTGCTGCATAGAACTCCATTGTATACATGTACCACATTTTCTCTATCCACTCGTCAGTTGAGGGGCACCTGGGCTGGTTCCAGCTTTTTGCTATTGTGAACAGAGCTGCAATAAACATAGCTGTGCATGTATCTTTGCAGTAAGTTGTGTCTTGTGGGTATATACCCAGGAGTGGTATGACTGGGTCAAATGGAAGGCTCATTTTGAGTCTTCTAAGGGTTCTCCACACTGCTTTCCATAGTGGCTGTACAAGTTTACATTCCCACCAGCAATGGATGAGTGTTCCCCTTTCCCCACAACCTCTCCAGCACTTGGTATCATTCGTGTTCCTGATCCTAGCCAGTCTTATTGGAGTAAGGTGATATCTCAGAGTGGTTTTAATTTGCATTTCCTTAATTATCAGAGATGTTGAACACTTCTTAAGATGTTTCTCGGCCATCTCTAACTCCTCCTCTGTGAAGTCTCTATTCAGATCTTTGCTCCATCTTTTGAATGATTCATTTGTTTTCTTTCTTCTTTGTTTTTTGAGTAGCTTGTATACTCTGGAAATTAATGCTTTGTCAGATGTATCTGCTGTGAAGGTTTCCTCCCACTCTGTGGGTCTTCTCCTCACTTCCTTTATTGCTTCCTTTGATGTACAGAAGCTTTTGAGTTTAATGAGGTCCCATTTGTCAATTGTCGATCTTATTTCTTGTGCAGCTGCTGTCTGATTTAGGAAGTCTTTTCCTACACCTATGTCTTGTAGTCTGCTGCCAAGCTTCTCTTCTATCACCTCCAGAGTTTGGGGTTTCACGTTGAGGTCTTTGGTCCATCTGGAGTTGACCTTTGTACAAGGTGAGAGGTAGGGGTTTAATTTCATTCTTCTACAAGTGGTGATCCAGTTTTGCCAGCACCACTTGCTGAAGATGCTGTCTTTCTTCCATTGTGTCTTCTTGGCCCCCTTGTCAAATATGAGGTGGCTGAAATTGTATGAGCTCAGGTTTGGATCTTCAGTTTTATTCCATTGGTCAACTGGTCTGTTTTTGTGCCAGTACCAGGCTGTCTTTATGACTATAGCCCTATAGTATAGTTTGATGTCTGGTATAGCGATCCCCCCTGTATTGCTCTTTTCACTCAGGGTTGCTTTGGCTATTCGGGGTCTTTTGTTTTTCCAAATGAAATTGAGGATTTTTTTTTCCAGGCCTGTGAAGAAACTCTTGGGGATTCTGATTGGGATCGCATTAAATCTGTACACTAGTTTGGGTAGGATGGACATTTTTACTATATTTATTTTCCCAATCCATGAGCATGGGAGGTTTGTCCATCTTCTGATGTCTTCCTCAATTTCCTTTTTCAGGGGTTTAAAATTTTTGTTGTAGAGATCCTTGGTGTCTTTGGTTAGGTTTGTTCCTAGGTATTTTATTGTTTTTGAGGCTATTGTGAGTGGGAAGGTCTCCTTGTAGTCCTTCTTCAGTTGCTTGTTGTTGGTGTAAAGAAAGGCTACTGATTTTTCTAGATTTATTTTGTATCCTGCCACTTTACCAAAGCTCTTAATCATTTCTAGGAGTTTTCTGGTGGAGTTCTTAGCATCCCTTAGGTAGACAATCATATCATCAGCAAAAAGGGATAGCTTGATTTCCTCTTTTCCAATTAGAACTCCTTTAATTTCCTTTTCTTGCCTTATTGCCCTTGCAAGGGTTTCCAGCACTATATTGAAGAGGAGTGGTGACAGGGGGCAGCCTTGCCGAGTTCCTACCTTCAAGGGGAATGCTTCTGTCATTTCCCCATTTAGGATGATATTGGCTGTGGGTTTCCTGTATATGGCTTTGATTACATTGAGGAATGATCCCTCTAGGCCAATTCCCTCCAGGACTTTAAACATGAAAGGATGCTGGATTTTGTCAAAGGCTTTCTCCGCATCAATTGAAATGATGGTGTGGTTTTTGTCCTTCAGTCCATTGATATGTTTGATGATGTTTATTGATTTTCGTATGTTGAACCATCCCTGCATCTCTGGTATGAATCCAACTTGGTCATGGTGGATGATTTTCTTGATGTGAGTCTGTATGCGATTTGCCAGAATCCTGTTTAGAATTTTGGCATCTGTGTTCATTAGGGAGATGGGTCTATAGTTCTCCTTTTTGGTTGTATCTTTCCCTGGTTTTGGTAGTAGCGTAATGCTGGCTTCATAGAAGGAATTTGGGAGAAGTCCCTCCATTTGTATCCTTCTAAACAATTTAAGTAGTAATGGTTGTAAGTCTTTACGAAATATTTTATAGAATTCTGCCGTGAATCCATCCGGGCCTGGGCATTTTTTGGTTGGGAGGCTACTTATTACATCTTCGATTTCTTCCTGTACTATTGGTCTGTTTAGGCTGTCGATCTCTTCTTGGTTGAGCTTTGGTGATTCCCAGGATTTCAGATATTCATCCATTTCTTCTAGGTTTTCAAACTTAGTAGAATATAAGTTTTTGAAGTAGTCCCGTATGATTGTCTGGATCTTTTCATTGTCTGTTGTGATATTTCCCCTTTCATCACAGATTCTATTGATTTGGAGTTGTTCCCTCTTTCTTTTGGTTAACTGGGCTAGAGGTCTGTCTATCTTGTTTATTCTCTCAAAGAACCAACTTTTGGATTCATTGATTTTTTGTATGGTTTTCTTTGTTTCTATTTCATTGATCTCTGCTCTGATTTTTGTTATTTCTTCTTGTCTGCTCCGTTTAGGGTTCATTTGTTGTTGTCTCTCAAGTATTTTTAGCTGCAGTGTTAGATCATTCACTTGTGCTCTTTCTGTTTTTTTAATGTAGGCACTTAGAGCTATAAACTTCCCTCTTAGGATTGCTTTTAAAGTGTCCCATAGATTTTGCTGTGTTGTTTTATCATTGTCATTCAGTTCCAGGAATGTTTTTATTTCTTTCTTTATTTCTTCCTTGACCCACTCATTATTCAGGAGAGTGTTGTTTAGTCTCCATGTGTTCCTGTAGGTTGTAGGGTTTATTCTGGTGTTGATATTGAGTTTTATTGCACTGTGGTCTGATAGAATGCATGAGATTATTTCAATCTTTTTATATTTGTTGAGTTTTTCCCTGTGTCCCAGTATATGGTCTATTTTGGAGAATGTTCCATGAGGTGCTGAGTAGAAAGTGTATTCTCTGGTGTTTGGGTGAAATATTCGATAGATGTCTGTGAGGTCCATTTGGTGTATTGTGTCATTTAGTTCAGATGTCTCTCTGTTTATCCTTTGTCCTGTTGATCTGTCTAGGGGACTTAATGGGGTATTGAAGTCCCCTAGTATTAGTGTGCTGGGGTTAATCTGTGCCTTGAGATCCTGAAGAATTGTCTTTATAAAGTTTGGTGCACCGGTGTTTGGTGCATATATATTTATGATTGTGAAATCTTCATCGTCAATTGTTCCTTTAATAAAGATGTAATGGCCCTCTTTGTCTCTTTTGATTTCTTTTGCTTTGAAGTCTATTTTGTCTGATATTAGAATAGCCACACCTGCTTTCTTTTTGATACCATTCGCTTGAAATACTCTCTTCCATCCCTTCACCTTAAGTTGATGCCTATCCTTGATTTTGAGATGGGTTTCTTGTAGGCAGCATCTAAATCCTGACTCTTTAAATGTTGGCCCAAACTCAGAGGACACTAGTTCCCCTAGACATTTATTAAAACTGTCACCCGTCTGCAGTCTTGGACCATCTGTGGGTTGAGGTATCCTAGAGCACACCAGACTTGCAGAAAAAAAACATGCTCCAGAGGAAGCCAAGGCAGGCCTGCTCAAGAGGCAGCAGTTCCATGTGCAATTTTCCTCTGATAGGTCAAAAAGAAAAAAATAAATAAATAAATCTGTCTCCCAGAAGTATATTGGATGTCTCCCTCCAGTCTCCTCAACCTGTAAAAATGGAACTGTCTGTGTTCACAACCAGTGCCTGATGAACTGACTCTGAAGTCCTGAACCAGCCCATCCCTCTGTCAGACTGCATCCATAATTTATTAAAAATTGTTTCTCGAGCTTCAGTAAAGTACTAATTGAATTTTTGTATATACCGTTATCTGGCCTATCTATCCATAATATCTCATTTATGTAAGACCAAATTTTCTACCCAACTTCCATGTTTCCAATTCTCAAGCAAACCCACATTCATTCATTATTTTAATGGGGTGAATACCAAAATAGAGTTATCAAAGAAATGCTCTGGACATCTTACCCAAGAACATGATTTTGCTAAGCTTATAAGAAGTCATTAGTTTCTCTAGTCTTACTGATTATAGCTGGTCGTATTTTCCTGTTGTATGCTTAAAGCCACACAGTTAGGCCAGATTAACCAAGGTTTATGTTTTCTCAAGATCAGTTGAGGATCTGGTCCTCAGGGGTCTCGGGTTTTTTTGGGCGGGAGAGGAGGGTGGGAGTGCCTTAATCCTTTAAGCTTTTCATTTACCAGTTCTATCCACTCAAGGACAAAATCAGGCCCTGCTAGGCTGTACTGCAGATATAGAACTTGAAATCTTAGTAAAAAGACAAAAAGAAACAAGAGAGAGTACTGTTGTCTGGCCTGTCTTCAATTCTTACTGGCAAGTGCATCTACTCTGTGGCTGCCACTGCTTTGGGTACTCCTCAAAGACATGAGACACAGCCTTTTAACCTTCCAATATGGACTGAGAACTCATGTCTCTCCAAGAATCCTCCAAACTTTCAATGCCAGATGGGGAATACTGAGATACCCAGCTTGTGGACTAAACAGCTAAGGGGATGTCTGCCTCCTCAGACTATAGACTGCCATTGTTGGACTACCTGGGCTCTATCATGGAGGCCAGTGCAAGGGAATCAAGACAGGACACGTGCTTATTGGACTTCATTTGGGGGACCATGGGAGGGAAAGACCCCAATGTGGAGCAAAAATGCAGGATTGATGGTTGTTTGGGATTGCTAAGGAGGAACCTTGGAGCACTTCCTTAAGGAAAACATGAGATCTTCTTAGGAAAAAATCCTCCAATTCACGTGATATGTATATGTATGTATGTACATATGTATATATATATGTATACATATACATACTGTAGTAATACAAGTTGGAGAGAACAACAACAAAAGGACTGAAAAAAACTGGAAAGACTCAAAAAAGATGCAGAAAATCTGTGGCAGAGTTCAGGGACTCAGATGGGGTGGAGGCGCATGGAAAGGGAAGCAACTCTAGATTAGATTGAGAAATGATGTATGACCTATGGAAAAAGTTTAATAACAATAAAAACGAAAAAAAAATCAAAAAAATTCTAAGAAAAGAAGTCATTAGTCTAGATTGTGTCAATTAATAAGTCATTCCTATATGCTCACATACCCAGAAAAACAAAATATTTTATTTTATTATTTTTTAAATTTATTTATTTACATACATATATATTTTTTCAAATCTAGACCCGTGTCCCCCCATCCCCCGACCCCACCAGAGCTCATGTATTCTGCCAAACATGCTTTACATCTCTTTCTCAGTCTTTCTCAATATTCTCCATGTGGAAGTTGACTGTTTTGAGCAGAAATTCACTGTTTCAGTCAGTTCATAGATGCAGTCCTTTCTGTTGTTGTTGTTGTTGTTGTTTTTGTTATTGTTGTTTCCAATATGCATCATGCCCAACTGCTTTGGACAAAAGCTCAAGGGGCCATGCCAAGAAATACAACTAGGTAATTGGCACTAACATCGACAGATGAGGGATACCATTTGCCCATTTGTCATTTGTTTTTCTGGGACTGTGTTGCTTCACTCAGCATGGTGTCCTCCAGCTCCAGCCATTTAACTGCAAAGCTCATGATGTAATCTTTCTTTACTGCTGCATAGAACTCCATTGTGTAGATGTACCACCTTGATTGTTTCTTTTGATGTACAGAAGATTTTGAGTTTAATGAGGTCCCATTTGTCAATTGTCAACCTTAATTCTTCCACAGCTGCTGTCTGATTTAGGAAGTCTTTTCCTACGCCTCTGTCTTGTAGTCTGCTGCCAGCGTTTTCTTCTATCACCTTCAGAATTTGGGGTTTCACATTGAGGTCTTTGATCCATCTGGAGTTGACTGTTGAACAGGGAGAGGTAGGGGGTTAATTCCATTCTTCTACAAGTGGTGATCCAATTTTGCCAACACCACTTGCTGAATATGCTGTCTTGTCTCCATTGTGGTTTCTTGGCCCCCTTGTCAAATATGAGATGGCTGAAATTGTATGTGCTCAGGTTTGGATCTTTGGTTTTGTTCCATTGATCAACAGGTCTGTTTTTGTGCCAGTACCAGGCTGTTTTTATGACTATAGAGCCCTGTAGTGTAGTATAGTTTGAAGTCTGGTATAGAGATCCCCCCTGTGTAGCTCTTTTTGCTCAGGGTTGTTTTGGCTATTCGGGGTCATTTGTTTTTCCAAATAAATTTAAGGACTTTTTTTTTCCAAGCCTGTGAAGAAACTCGGGGATTTTGATTGGAATTGCATTAAATCTATACAAGAGTTTTGGAATAATGGACATTTTTACAATGTTAATTTTCCCAATTCATGAACATGGAAGGTTTTTCCATCTTCTGATGTCTTCTTTAATTTCTTTCTTTAAAGGTTTAAAATTTTTGTTGTAGAGATAGTTGGTGTCTTTGGTTAGGTTTGTTCCTAGGTATTTTATTGTTTTTGAGGCTATTGTGAGTGGGAAGGTCTCTTTGAAGTCTTTCTCCAGTTGCTTGTTCTTGTTGTAAAGAAAGGCCATTGATTTTTTTAGGTTAATTTTTTTATCCTGCCAGTTTGCTGAAGCTGTTAATAGTTTCTAGGAGTTTTCTGGTGGAGTTTTTAGCATCCCTTAAGTAAACAATCATATACTCTGCAAGTAGGGATTGCTTGACTTCCTCTTTTCCAATTAGTACTCCTTTAATTTCTTTTTCTTGCCTTATTGCTCTAGCAAGTGCTTCAAGCACTATATTGAAGATGAGTGGTGACAGGGAAGAGCCTTGTTGAGTTCTTACCTTTAAAGGGAATGTTTCTGTCTTTTCCCCATTTAGGATGATATTGGCTGTGCAGTTCCTGTATATGGCTTTGATTACACTGAGGAATGATCCCTCCAATCCAATTCCTTCTAGGACTTTAAGCATGAAGGGTTGCTGGATTTTGCCAAAGGCTTTTTCAGCATCAATTGTGATGATGGTATGGTTTTTGTCTTTCATTCCATTATGTGTTTGATGATATTTATTAATTTTTTTTAATTTTTTAATTTATTTTATTTTATTTATCTCGGTATGTGTATCAATGTACTGTCTGCATGCAGGTTTGTGCACCTGTGTCGTGCAATGCCGCGGAGGTCAGAAGAGGGTCTCAGATTCCCCTGGAACTGGAGTTCTCCTGGAATTGGAGTTTCAGATGGCTCTCGGCCTCCATGTGGGTGCTGGGGATCGAACCCGGGTCCTCTGTAAGAGCGGTCGGTGCTCTTAACTGCTAGGCCATCTCTCCAGCCCCGCAAATTGGTTTTACATGAATGTTACATTCATTACTTATGCTGAATAATTTGGGTCACTTCAAAAAAAATGCACCAATTACCTAATTGTATGGCAAACTGAGTAACGTCAATGTTATCTGAAAACAACTGTGCTATTATATCATAGAATCCCTTAAAAATAAACAAATAAAAGAAGAAAAAGAAAAGACTCAAAATGAGCCTACCACCTGACCCAGTCATACCACCCCTGGGTATATACCTACAAGACTCATCCTGTAGCAAAGATACATGCACATCTATGTTTACTGCAGCTCTCTTTACAATAGTGAAGAGCTGGAATCAACCCAAGTGCACCTCAACTGGCAAGTGGATAGAGAAAATCTGGTACATCTACATGATGGAGTTCTATGCAGTGGTAAAGAAAGACGACACAATGAACTTGGCAGGTAAATGGATGGAAGGTGAAGCCATTATGCTAAGTAAAGTAACAGTCCCAGAAAAACAAACTAATGGTTTCTCTCATTTGTGGATGCTAGCACCAAATCCCCAGTTGAAAGGCAAGCTGAGCCATGTTAATGTTATATTTCTTTTTATCTGAAGGCAACTGTGCTGTTATAATGTGCATCCCTTAATGGGCTCTAGAATTAACTTACCACTTATTTTCCGACTTTGTAATTGCAGCATATGGGTGGAAGGAAGTCATAATTTAGAGTAATATACAATAAAGGGGAAAATGTGAATTGCTAAATATATTTTGGAATTAACATACAGTTTATTTTCAGAGGTCATAATTTTGGTATATATGTGATATTTATATAGGCATATTTTGGAGGAATACAAATGGGAGGGAACAACAACATAAGGACTGGGTCAAAGAACTGACTGAAATAGTTAAATTCTGCCCAAAACAATAAACCTCTGCAGAGAAAAACTTTAAGAAAACTGAGAAAAAGATACAAGACATGTATGGTAGAATGTATGAACTGGGATGGGGTGGAGGGCATGGAAAGGGAATATGTCTAAACTGGACTGAGAAATGATGTATGAAATACACAAAACATCAATAAAATATTTCAAAAAAAATAAAATTAAGGATTTGTGCATTTCCTGTATATGGCTTTGATTACACTGAGGAATGATCCCTCCAATCCACTTCCTTCTAGGACTTTAAGCATGAAGGGATGCTGGATTTTGTCAAAGGCTTTTTCAGCATCAATTGTGATGATGGTATGGTTTTTGTCTTTCATTCCATTATGTGTTTGATGATATTTATTAATTTTTTTTATTTTTTTAATTTATTTTATTTTATTTATTTCGGTATGTGTATCAATGTACTGTCTGCATGCAGGTTTGTGCACCCGTGTCGTGCAATGCCGCGGAGGTCAGAAGAGGGTCTCGGATTCCCCTGGAACTGGAGTTCTCCTGGAATTGGAGTTTCAGACGGCTCTCGGCCGCCATGTGGGTGCTGGGGATCGAACCCGGGTCCTCTGTAAGAGCGGTCGGCGCTCTTAACCGCTAGGCCATCTCTCCAGCCCC
>VZQC01005527.1:954106-1006551 GCA_009823505.1 Rhizomys pruinosus
CTTTCTTTTGGTTAACTGGGCTAGAGGTCTGTGTGTCTTGTTTATTCTTTCAAAGAACCAACTTTTGGATTCATTGATTTTTTTGTATTTTTTTGTTTCTATTTCATTGATTTCTGCTTTGATTTTTATTATTTCTTCCTTTCTGTTGCATTTAGGGTTCATCTGTTGTTGCCTCTCAAGTGTTTTCAGCTGTAGTGTTAGGTCATTCACTTGTGCCCATTCTGTTTTTCTAATGTAGGCACCCAGGGCTATAAACTTCCCTCTTAGGACTGCTTTTAAGGTATCCCATAGGTTTTGTTGTGTTGTATTTTTATTGTCATTCAGTTCCAGGAATGCTTTTATTTCTTTCTTTATCTCTTTCTTGACCCATTCATTATTCAAGAGTGTGTTGTTTAGTCTCCATATGTTCTTGTAGGCAGTAGGGCTTATCCTGGTGTTGATGTTGAGCTTTATTACACTGTGGTCTGATAGAATGCATGAAATTATTTCAATATTTTTGTATTTGTGGAGGTTTCTTCTGTGTCCCATATGTGCTCGATTTTTGAGAATGTTCTATGGGATGCTGAGTAGAAAGTGTATTCTCTGGTATTAGGGTGGAATATTTGGTAGAGTTCTATGAGGTCCATTTGGTGTAAAACATGTTTCAGTTCAGATTTCTCTCTGTTTATTCTTTTTCCTTTTGACCTATCCAAAGGACTCAGTGGGGTATTGAAATACCCTACTATGAGTGTACTGGGGTTGGTGTGTGACTTGTGGTCCTGGAGAACTGTCTTTATAAAGTTTGGTGCACTAGAGTTTGGGGCATATATATTAATAACTCTGAAATCTCCTCTGTGAATTTTTCCTTTGATAGACTTTAAAGTCTATTTCCTCTGAACAAAATATCTTAAAAATAGGGATATGCATATTCTAACTTTATTTTGTTCTAATAGTTTAAGAATACAGGAATGATCATTAACGATCAAGATTTACCATCTATAGTGAATTATTTTAATTTTATTTTGTTTCATTCTAAATGGTATCCAGTGAAGGATACAACCTTATCAAATACAGTAAGACAGTGTCAAGTATCAGACCCTTGGGCTCTCAACTTTCCAATACTTTCCTTTAAATCACTGATTTTCCCTTCATAGTAAAGCTATATAAACATTATTTTCTTGGGGAGGATGATAGTCATTATATACTTTCTTCTGTCTCTTCATTCTTCTCAAGACCACCTTTTTTTCTTTTTTTTCTTTCTTTTATTTTTTATTTTTATTTTTATTTTTGTCTTTTTGAGACATGGTCTCCCTGTCGCTCTGGCTGTCCTGGAACTCACTTTGTAGACCAGGCTGGCCTTGAACTCACAAAGATCCGCCAGCCTCTGTCTCCCAAGTGCTAGGATCAAAGGCATGCACCACCATGCCCAGCCTTAGCCCACCTTTTTCTCTAATATATACTTTATTCTTTTTAATTGAATTTCTTATGTGTTTCATACATAAATTTTCCATCAGTCTTAATCACCTTTATAACCACTTCTCCCTTGGCACACTCCGGCATTTCCAAAGTCATTTGTGCTAGGGTCCACTGCACCAAACTACTCTCCCTGCCAACTCCTCAGTGCCAGCTCATCCTCTGAGCTCTAAAAAAGGCCAGGTCTTCCTCATCTGACTGCCTTGTGCTGCTAATATTTCTTCAGTCAATGCATGGGTCTTGTGCATGCTGATACCAATGTTGCAATCCCCTGTAGTCCAGAAGCTTTTGGAAATTTTTAAATGTAATTTTTTATTGTTTTGTGTGTCCATGTATATGTATGTGTAGGTATATATACCTGATGCCATGGCACACATAATGATAAGAGCAGGGGATAGAAAATGGCTTTGTAACTTAAGGTAAAGACACCAAAAGAATAATGGCCATTTTCTCTCCCAGCTGAGAGCAGGGAATTCCTTGGATATGCCAGTAAACTTGTCCCTACTTGAGGCCAGAGATGCCGGATCTAATCTCTCTATCTCCATCATTGCCCAAGGCTGAGGGCGCCAGTAAAGGATATGGTATTTTCCAAAACAGAAAATGGGAGGACACCTGCCTCAACTTTTGCCCCACAAGACTCAGGGAGTTAAGAGTAGGTGAAATGATTGCAAGATCCAGAGGTCCTGGATAGCTGGTCAGCTACTCATGTGAACTCACAGCAAACAGGCCAAATGCATTAATCCAGCTTTAAAATGGAAAACAATAAATCCAAGCATAGACTTGAGGCAATGAGTAGGAAACTCCAACTCCACCTAAGGAAACTCTGGCAGTAGATGGCTGCTAGGAGGGGCATGACAGTATCTTTCAAGCATAGGCTTCTGGGTGGGTTAACCAGGATCTGGTTGGTGGACTCACACTGAAGGGCATTTGGAGACACAAGACATAAATTAGACTCTATTGGCCATATGTATATTGGATATAATATGTAATATATATATATATATATATATGTGTGTGTGTGTGTGTGTGTGTGTGTGTGTGTGTGCATTGTGTATGTATATAAAATAGAATACTTTGAAATGGGCAGAGGACATTAAGAGGCGGACGGTTGTAAAACGGACCTAAATGCCATCAAATTATATTGTATGAAACTTGCAAAAAAAAATCAATAAAAAGGAAAGAAAGAAAAAATTCCCTCCGTAGTTCTAGCAGATGTAGCCCAGGGGTAGAGTCCTCTCCTAGGATTTTAAACCTTGGTTTTGATTCCTGTCACCACTAAATAAATAGCAATAGCAGCACAAACAACCCATAAACTCAAATCTATGTAGTTCAATAAAAAGTTCAGATTTAATTTCAAGTATAATTAACTCTATTGTTGAAAGAATGCACCACTAAGTAATCATGTATAATGAAGGCCTGAGTGGTGGCACACACTTTTATTTTCAGCAGTTAGGAGGCAGTGGCAGGCAGATTTTTGTGCCATCAATGCCAACATTATGTACATTGCAAGTTCTAGTGCACCTAGGGCTACAAGAGCAATTTCTAAGGAACAACACCAAAATCACAAACAATAATAATCATTATGTACAATGAAAACAATTTAGCACCCTCTGCTTAGCAGGGTCTTAAGTTAATTAATTTAGAAATATGAAACAATTCATCACGTATGTAGCTGTTCCTTTTAACAACTGTTCATGAAAACAATACAATTCTTTGTTCACATAATAAATAATCACAAAACAATGGGGAATTCAGAAAATAAAAAGGAATAGAGCAAATTATAAAATGTACAAGAATTTATTGAAAAATCTTCAGATCTTTCCCAGGTTTGTTGTTAAGGACCAAGTAAAATCAGCTCTAGGTATCTCCCTGTCTCTCTCTCTCTCTCTCTCTCTCTCTCTCTCTCTCTCTCTCTCTCGACAGGGTTTCCCTGTAGCCTCAGATAGCCTGGAACTTGCTATGGAGAACAGGTGGACCTTGATCTCACAGAAATCTGCCTACCTTTGCCTCATGAGTTCTGGGATTAAAGGCATGCACCACCAAACCTAGCAAGCTTTAGGTATCTTTTTTTTATTTTATTTTTTATGGGTATGAGTGTAATACTGTCTGCGTGTAGGTTTGTGCACCCGTGTCGTTCAATGCTGTAGAGGTCAGAAGAGGCTGTCGGATTCCCCTGGAACTGGAGTTCTCCTGGAATTGTAGTTACAGACGGTTCTCAGCTGCCATGTGGGTGCTGGGGATCGAACCAGGGTCCTCTTCAAGAGGAGTCTTAAAAGGCTGTTTTCCTGCAGCCAGAAGTTCTTCTCTGGCTCAAATTGATGACAGTCATCTTATAGATCATATATTTTTTTGGCCTTTTCTCCCTGTAGCCCCAGTTGTCCTGGAACTCATTCTGTAGACCAGGCTGGCCTTGAACTCACAAAGATCCTCCTGCCTCTGCCTCCTGAGTGCTAGGATTAAAGGTGTCCACCACCATGCCCTGCTACAGATCGTATTTCTATAAAGCCTCTTCTAAAGTTTAATACTTGTTGGTAAGTTTATCCATAAGCCTTGTTTTAAGCAATGTTTATCAACTTGTTTCAAAATTTATGTCCCTAGTGTACTTACTATAGGACTGTAACATAAACTACTCAGACATGCGCATCTCTTAGCCTCCATAGCATAGTCAGAGAACCTATTCACTCTGCTTTTATTCCATGTACAGTTTTCATGTTTTGATATACATTGTGTTAATACTCTTGTACTCACTTACTTGACTTATTTGTCGGGGAAAATATAGTACCAAATTAACTTCTTCACAGAGAATCAAAACATTCTCAATGAAAAACAAATGTGAATGTCATTGGAATGTTTCTGTGTGCCACAAATTCCTTTGTTTCTACACATGTCTTTATCTCTTCTTCACAATTAAGCTATGCACAATTTTAAGATTGTGTATCATATCAAGTTAATTTCACACTGACATTGAGTAAATTAAATTGTAGACTATAGTTATTTTATTTTCAATATTTGGTACTTTTTTTTTTTTTTTTACTTAGATAACACTTACATAGCACTTTGTCTAAGATTTACATCTATGACTGATACAGATGACTTCAGATGAAAAAAAGAAAAACAATTTATAATAATATTGCTATACATTCATTATACATAGTCATAAGTTCATAAAGGCATTATCATAACATATTTCACATACTTAAGCCATATTTACTCTATTATATCTTTTCTATTTTTTCTCCAATTACATCTCTTAAAATAATCTTATTTCTACTTTTATATTATACACACAAGATATTATAGATCTATATAAAATAAGATTTACAATTGACTGAAAACATGTGATGTTTGTCTTTTTGATTTTGACTTATTTTATGCTGACGCTCTCTAGTTGCAACAATTATTCCACAAATGGCAAAATATTTGTTTTATAGCTGAATGTGTTAGTTACATTTTGTTCCTCAGATAGATGCTATGATTGAAACAAGCTACAGAAGGAAAAGTTAATTTGGAATTATAGTTACAGTGTGAGACTCTGAGGCAACAGGGGAGGCATGGTAGAAGGTAGTTGGATTGGGAAACTGAGAACAGAGATAGTGAACTGCTAGTTGGCGGAGGCTATGTACTTGAAGCCCACTGGCAGTGACACTTCTTCCAGTAATGCTACAGCTCCTAAACTTTCTTAAACACTAACAGACACTAGGGACCAAGTATTCAAATACCTGAAACTCAGAGGCACATTTTCATTCAAACTACTACACTGAAAATTTTTTTAAAAATATTACTAATCCAAATATTTATTCCAAAATTATGGATTTTTGGAGGTCATGATCGCATTGATTTTTTTTTCAATTCTTTCCAACATATAGAATATTCACTCTTTTAAATAGTAGTAAAATGTCATTATGTTGTGATTGTGGTTAAATTAGAACATATTAAAATACCACCTTCTTGTGTATTTGCTTGTGTTACATTCATTGTTTATAAAATGTTGGTTTCCTTTCCCTTATTATGTTGAGAGTTTATTTCATATTGATTTTTTCAGTACTTTTAGAAAAAAATTAAGTGATGTATCTTGAAGAAAATAGAACTGGATAAATTACTTTATAATCTTGTAAAATAATTCATTTGAAATTGTCTTTTCAGTTTAAGCCTTCTACTTTGTATCTGAGTTTCCTTATTAGTAAAGTGTCTTCGGGGGGGGGGGTGGAATAGGTAGAAACAAGAACTATTATTTAGGCCACTATTGCACTTCTCTGGTTGGAAGTGATATCTCTACTCACTCTGGGCAGAAAAGACAAAGACAAACAAAACGCTTATCCGAGTTTATCTTGGTGATCCAAGAGTTTATTGGGGCTATTTTACAGAAGCATGGGCTAGAGGCTACTTATAGATTCTTGTGTGACTCTTTAGCATCTACATCACTGAAAAGGCCACTCCAGTTTGAGTGATGAATTAGGTAAGATGCTCCCTGGAGTTCCTTCCACATAGAGGCAGCTTCAAAACCAGAGATTCTGCTCTCCTGCATAATTTGTTTACTGGGTATATATCCTTAGGCAGGGACTTCATGGGTGTTTTAAGTTTGATAACATTCCTAAATCTTGTGAATTTCTTGTGAGTTTCCCGAGCCTCCTGTTCTATCTAGTGACAATATTAAAATCTAAAGGAAATAGTTACCCAGCACCTTCAGTGGGTATGAGCTTGAAATCCTCCTGCCTCAGTGCTGAAATTTGGGTATACAATATCATATTTTTCTGGCTTAGAACTTTTTGGGTCAGGACTCTGAAATTTGCAAGGATAATTTGTAATTGTACAGAGTGGTGGGATTTTACACTGAATTTCCTAGCATACTAGATTAGAATTGTTAGTCAAACAGAATACAACCCAAGGCCTGTAATCATTTGAAAATATGTGGCCTGTTGTTCAGAGAAATTTGTCTTTCCTTGCCCCTTCCTCCTTTTGTCCTTCCTTCTTTCCTTCCTTGAATGATCTGTCCCTCTTACCTCTTCTATTCCTACTGAAAACTCAACTCCCATGATAGACAGATGGTAGAAATTCTTCAACTGAGCCTCCTACCCTTCTTTGCTATTGCTTTATGTATACATAATACATATCTCAAAGACAGAATTTAGCATCTAAGTTATAATCATTATTAGATACTATAATTGGTTGAATAAGAATTTCTATTAATTTATATATTTCTAAAACCTCATACCTGTAAACAAAAACCCAACATTTGAATTGTTTATACTGTTATATAACTGGAATAATATCTTAAAATGATCTTCCCTTAACCATCTAATAGTAATTTTATACTTAGTAGATATTTTTATTCACAAATGTTATGTCTTAACATATATGTATTTAGTCTTCCACTTTTGATGGAAGAATAGCTAAACTGTCTGCTATAGATTTCCTTGTGCTGCAGGAATCCCTATTTTAATCTTAAACTTGGGTATCTCAGATTATGAGTTCCCTTTGAATAGGGCCATTTTCAGTTAAATTATTTAAGAGGAGGACATTAATTTCAGCCTTACTCCACTATTATGCTTGGTGGTGTTGCTTTAAAAAAGTAGAAATTGGGCTGGAGAGATGGCCTAGCGGTTAAGAGCGCTGACCGCTCTTGCAGAGGACCCTGGTTCGATCCCCAGCACCCACATGGCAGCCGAGAACCTTCTGAAACTCCAATTCCAGGAGAACTCCAGTTCCAGAGGAATCCCACACCCTCTTCTGACCTCCTCGGCATTGCACGACATGGGTGCACAGACTTGCATGCAGACAGTACATTCATGCACATACAGAAATAAATTTTTAAAAAGTAGAAATTTATAAACAGTGAAAAACCGGCATGAGGGAACTTTTAGGACAAACACATATATGTAGAAAATAGCCATGAGTGACACAAAGTGGTATTTGAGCAGGTTCCTCACTACTCAAAAGTGGATTTTGGACTTTTGCATTCATAACTGAGAAATAACATTTATTCAATAAAATCACCCAGATTCTAGTACTTTATTATAGTATCCTAGCAAAACTAATATATACAGTAGCTTAAAAATATTACTGCATACAAAGTGTTAACAACTTTTACCATGATTTTTTTTTTTTTGACAGCTGATGGTAGTCAAGGTTGCCAATGTAGTGATTGCTATGTTAAATTTATTTATGTATTAATGCTAATTCCCCTTTTGCTAGAAATAATTATCCATTTTGATTCTCTCATTGTGAAATTTTCAGTTAATGATTCCAGCTTTCCAGTCCTAAAAACTGTATTTTTTTGGGGGGGGTGGGTAATTTTGAGACAGGGTCTCCCATAGTCCCAGCTGGCCTGGCCTCGAGCTTGCTATGTAGAACAGGCTAGCCTTGAACTCACACACATCCATGTGCTTCTGCCTCCTGAGTGCTGGGATTTAAGGCATGTGCCACCATACCTGGCCTAAAATCGTTTCAGCCATCATGTGGTTACTGGGAATTGAACCCGGGTCCTCTGCAAGAGCAGTCAGTGCTCTTAAACTCTGAGCCATCTCTCCAGCCCACAACTGCATTCTTGAATGAAGAATTCTCCTTTGTACTATATTTCCTACAGGATAATTTTCCTGTCCATTTTGAGCTGTTAGATTTCTACTGTACTTTTTAAATTTTTCTTTCCTTTTCTTCAATATAGGTTTGAATGGAGTTTTGTGCACTTCATACATATCTGTCTAGATTTTGTTCCTCTCTTCCGTCACTGAAAATTGGAGTTATTTTCATCTGATTGTTTCTGGTATTTGATCAAGAGATTGAAAATACTAGATTCTTACTAATGGTTTACGGCTGAGGATAGCCATTCTAATTGAACCTAGAATAAGACAGACTATTGAGGACAAGAATAAGAAGGCTCTATTCTTTTATATATTACTCATTCAAATAAGTTCTGGGGATTGACTTATTTAAAAAAATATAGATAAAGTTGTTTTCCCATTAATTCTTAATCAAGAAGATATTATACAGGCACTATTAGAAAACTTTTGTTACAATAACCACATTAGAAAAACATTTAATATTCATATTTATTAGATACATTTCTGGAGATTGCTCAAACCAGTGAAGATATATTCATTCACTGCCTTGTTAGGAGGCTTAAACATCCATAGAGAGGGTTCTGTACTTTCTTCAATCCAAGGGTATATTTGTCATTTCCACAAGGCTTCTGCATGAATCAATAACTCAGCACTACCAATCTACACCCAGTAGGCAGTTTTGTCATGCTGCAAATTACTCCATTTGAAGGAGGTGGTATGACTATCGCCTCTGACTTAACTATGATATATATTTAAATTTGTGAGTGACACAAATTTGATTATGACAGTCTTTCAGGTGACCCAGAATACAGTCTACACATACATTGCATGGCAGGGTTGCTTTACCTGCACTTTATGTAAGGAAGAGTCCCTGAATCATTAATGTCTCTATATGCATCTGGATTAGTGTCTTGAAATGATGTACCTTGGCATTCTAAGTTAGACCATAATGATTTATATGAGTTTTGCAGCTTTGCCCAATTATTCCCAAGGGCATGGCTGATGTCATGTTCTTGAACTCCAGAAGATAGTAGCTTTGTAAATGTTATGAAACAGCCTAAGTTGATTTGGCCAATGCACCTTCAAGTTTGATTAGTCCATTGTCAACTGAGTGCTGCATTTATAAGAAAAAAATTCTAAAAGCTTGAGTGGCATGGAAATGATGGGTGCCTCTGTAGTTTCTGTACTAAAAATATTGACTTTTAAATTCAGGCAGGGTCATAGAACCTATGATTTTACTTTCCTTTAAAATATCCCTTATAGGTTATGCTTGGTGGTGCATAAAATTATTCCCAATACTCTGTGAGACCGAGACTAGTTTGGTCACCACAGTGAGTTCATGGACAGGTGGGGAAACAGGGATACCCTGTCTGAAAAAAAATCACTTCTTCCTTCCAAATCATTAAGATAATATTTTGAAAGGTTTTTTAGCTACTCATCCTCTAAATTTTCATGTGTAATAAGTACAGTGAGGCCCCATCCCCATATCAACTAATTGAGTTACATCAATTGCAACCATATTCTAGGGATATGCTTAAATACTATTATATTTCACAACTTGATACCCAAAGCTTTCATTATTTCTCTCTCAGAACTATTTATTTGTTAAAATTCCCCCACCCAGTCACCAAACCCAAAAAGTATCTGTGAAAAATGTCATTTTTTCTCCTATTTTATTTTGAAAATCATGCCACTATGGTAAGGATGCCAACAGGAGAAATGAAGTGCCGGGTCACACATGAAGAATGCTCCTACTCATGGCACAGAAAGTAGCTCTTGGCCCACAGAGACAAGCATAAAAGCCCAGGTGGCTTCTGTACAGACAATGAATTTGTAATTAGAACTTTGATCTCAGGGACTCCAAACTTTGCACTGGCCTTTCTTTCCATGGGGTTGTTGTATTTATGACCATGGGCATTAAACAAACCTGCATTTTTCTCTACAGGGAAATACTTTTACTGTGTTCTAAGGGTATTTTCCAAGGAAAGCTGACTGGAACAAAAACTTCAGTTGCTGCAAAAGTTAAAACTGTAAAATCAATCCAGGTGAGTTGGCATGTGCCATTAATCCTAAAACAATAGAAATGAGAGCAGGATATCTCTCTGATATTGAGGCTAGCCTGGTCTACAGTCTTGCTGGGACTACATAGTGAGAAAAGTAGAAAACCATGAGAAATTTATTGAACAATATCTTGAACACATGTCACATAGTAGGAATTTCAGCACCAAGGAAACCCATGAATTTTAGAAGGATTTATCTCCTCCTTTCTGAATCTCAGTTGTCTTTTAAAGCTCTCCAGTACTAGCCACATTTATTTCATTATGTCTAAATGCATGATGACACTTATATAATAGAATGCTGTGATGTTCTGGGAGTTTTACAGGCAGTCCAGATATCTTTGGAGTCTGTTATGACAGATGGCAGAGATATTATATAGCTCTAAGACAAAACTGTTATTGAATGCTTTTGTCTGTTTCATGAGACTATGAATTGTTTCTGATTTGCTTTTCTGACAGGAATTAAAACAAGCACATTCATTATACTAATGGATACATACTATACATATGGACATCCCAATATACTTCAGAAGTGAATCTACACTAGGCAAAACACTTTAAACCAGATAAATTATTTGCAAAATCAGTGGAAAATGACTCTGCAGCCACATTAGCATCGGTGAATGCAAACCCCCAAAGTATCTGGGCATATAATCAGAATTCTTCCTAATGCTTACTGTACATTTTAATTAAATAGTAGGAATTTTTTGGCCATAACTGAGAACAGATTTTTTTGACTGAATATCTTGAAGAGTGGGAAAATGTTACATTTAGCCTTTAATACAACAGAGGGTAACAGAAATGGATATAAGTGGATGGACTTTGCTTTTCCAAAATAGAAGAAGGAACATTTGATTATGCTTGCAGAAACTTTAGAATTGGTTTCTGACCTCATGGCCCATGTATAATAATGACTTTCATAGAACTTTATTCATTGCATGACCCATAAAGAATCCCTGTATGAATAAAAAAAAGATCCCTTATGATTTCTGGATCTCCAGATTCAAATTCTCACTTAGAGACTATGTATGAATTTGAGAAAACAGGTATTGATACCTTTGTGGAAAATCTGGAATACTGATGACACTGTATATTCACTGCAATGTTATAGGGACTTATCACAGAACAGTCTTAAGCAAAAGTTTCTGGAATGGAAACTTGGCTCAGGTCTGGGAAATATGCCAGACTACTTTTTTTCGCAAGAGTGGTTTAGACAGACTATATTTTTTTTATTTATTTTTTATTTTTTTAGTTATTTTTTTTTGTATGTGTATGAATGTACTGTCTGCATGTAGGTTTGTGCACCCGTGTTGTGCAATGCCGCGGAGGTCAGAAGAGGGTCTAGGATTCCCCTGGAACTGGAGTTCTCCTGGAATTGGAGTTTCAGACGGTTCTCGGCCACCATGTGGTTGCTGGGGATCGAACCCGGGTCCTCTGTATGAGCGGATTCGCTCTTAACCGCTAGGCCATCTCTCCAGCCCGACAGACTATATTTTTAATGGAAATAGCAATCGTATCCTTCTTGCTCTTTTTTTGAATTTCTTTGTTAAATGTGTCAAATGACACCTATGTAAGCTGTATGTATTATACTTTGAGACATCATATTCTTCTGACTACTACCAAACATTGCAAGGGACAAAGATCCTCAGTGACCATTTCAATGTCATTAGACCTTATGCAAATCAGAGCTTTGAGACTTTTAGTTAAGCCTTACCATCTGGCCTCTAGTACTCTGGGGCTCATTGTACCCATGGTTATTTATGTATCTCAGTCTGGGACTCCGGGATTGCTTCTGTTACTCAGTTCTGCACCATGGAGAAAAATCAAAATTGAATTGCTTTAGGAATCAGATTCTGCTCTCAAGATATTCCCAATTTGTTAATTCAGAGCATTGTATCAAGCATTCCCTTCTGATGAGTGTTTTGTTTCTACATAACATACCTTGTTAATCCCATTTCCTTCCTCTGAGGCACTTTATCCATTTTTTAAAAATCAGCTGTCAGAGCAAAATCAGATATATCTACTTAACATCACCTATTACATCTTGCAAGCTTCCAAACTCCAACACAGAAATGAATTAGCTTAATTTCTTGAGGTCCTGCCAAGCGTGTTTATAACAATATCCTGGTGGTAAAACATAGTCTAGTCTTAAATTTCAATATTTCTCTTGGTAAAATATTCTGAAAGTCCAGTTTCAAAAATAATTCAGACATTTTTAACTAATCCTTGCAATATATTTCCTATGATTTCTTCCAATAATGACAAATTTCCAAACATGTCAGTGCCAAAATGTCAAGAAATTCTTTATGCTATGTCTTGACCCAAATTGTTGGCAGGAAGACAGGACAAGATGTAAAAGCAGAGCTACTTTTACAGGAGGTTGGTCTTGTCCTGTGTGAGAAAAGTCCCTGTAACACATTTCAGGCATGCAAAAGTACAGCAATCTCTTGTGAGAAAAGATGGGGTAATAGGGCAAGCACTCATATTTCATAGGTTCCAACATAACCAATATATACAAGAGCCTTCTTTCTCTTTCTTTCTTTCTTTCTTTCTTTCTTTCTTTCTTTCTTTCTTTCTTTCTTTCTTTCTTTCTTCTTTCTTTCTTTCTTTCAAAACAGGGTCGAACTCATTCTGTAGACCAGGTTGGCCTTGAACTCACAGAGATCCATCCACCCATGAGTGCTAGGATTAAAGGCAGGTGTGCACCACCAAGCCCAGCCTAAAGACAGTTCTTAGCCACCATGTGGATGCTGGGAATCAAACCCGTGTCCTCTGCAAGAGCAGTCAGTGCTCTTAACTGAGCCATATCTCCAGCCCCTACAAGAGCTTTCTTTAAGATAACTGCATATTTTGTGTTTGTTCAGTAATTCCACGAAGCAGATATCAAGATATAATTATAGGTATTGATGACTTGGGGGCTGTGGTTGGAAGACCACTGGACTAGGAAGCAGTTCTACCTCCTGAGAAAGAGAGCCAGAAATATACAGCATGTGGGACTTAATAGTGATCACTGGATACTATCCCTTTTGGAGAACTCTTGTATGTTACAGGGCGTGGGCAATCCTTCTGTGCTGTTTTTAGTTGAAAGCAACTTTTGAATATGTGTGTTAGGCATATATGTGGTAGCGCATGGGTATCTAGTGTGGGTTTTGTTGTCTAATACCTAATAAGCAGCAGGGCAACACTACTATATTGCAAACCTAAAACAGTTGTTAGTTTTTGCTTCTGTGAAATTAGTGTCAATTGAGATGGCTGGACAGAGCAAATTCAAAATGGAAAATTTCCACTACAAGGATTTGTGAAATTGAAAGTTTTAAAGGATTTCCATGTCTTTTTTTTTATTTCAAAATTCTCTGAGGAATAAAACATCTTATATTAAATAAGACCATTCATTGTCATTTAGTGAAGCTTATTATCTCTGACTCTAAAGATTTGAGCCATAGCTATTATGATATAGATTAATAAAATCACTAACATTTCTCAGTGTATTTCAGCTGAAACAATTTGTGTTAATTGGTTTATTTTTAATAAATAGGTTCAAATATTTAAAATATCTGAAAACTGGTTGGTTTTTACAAATAAGCCCCTGAGGTTTACTTAGAAACACCTGTAACCTCTCCAATTTAGTTGTGAATGAAGGGCGACCTACATCACATATTTGTAGGAAGGAATAGAACAGCAGGTTTTGCCTGAAAATAAGCAGCTTGGCTTGTTTGAATATATTTATAACTTGTATATATTCTTTTGCACTCTATATTCAAAAGATTAGGAGTCAATATATCTGAAGTAGAAAAAAAGTGGAACTACCCTGGGAAGTAAGACTATTAAGAGTAATGGACTTTCACACCATGAAGCCTGCAAAGCACATACATATTGAGACCTATCAAAAGTGCCTTTAACTTCTGCATAGGAGGTAGAATGGCAGCTGAGAAACAACACAGCCAGCTCACAAAGTAGACTTAGACCAAGGTCAGGCTATCAAGTGTGCAGTTGCAGAGGGCATACTAGTCTCAGACAATTTCAAACCTCAGGTAGAATAAGGTTTAAGAGATGAATAAAGATGAAAAAGATTGGGAAAGCAAAACAAAGTGAAAACTAGTATTATGATAAGCACCGTGTATTGTCTACAATTTTTAAATACCATGCACATTATCATACTCATAATTAGACTTTACACATAGGACACAGTTGTTTTGTTCCTTTGTTTGTTTTAGTTTGTTTTTGAGACAGAATCTCCTTGTGGCCCAAGCTGGCCTAGATTAGGCTAAGTAGACCAGGGTTGCCTCAATCTACACAGATGTACCTGCCCATTACTCTAGAGTGATGGGATTAAAGTATACCACCAAGTCCTGTCCAAGATAAAGGCATCACATCCTATCATCTCTGATGCTGGCTAACATAGCCCATTTTCTAGGGGAAAATCAGCCCTAATTCTTTTCCTCAGTCCATAAATTTTAATTTGAATGTATAATGTGCTATCCAGTTAAATTTGTAGGTGACTGAGAAGATCCAGTGGAAAGTCTGTAGATATATTGCCATACCAGCTCAATAACAAAAATAATGTATGAACTTGTGAGTTCGTTTTTTTCCTTCTGTACCAACCTCTGTACTATTAGCTCATTTCTTAATCTGTATCTCATTGGGATGTGAAATTAGATCCCTGGAATAACAAAGAAGATAAATATCTCTATTTTTACTTTTTGTTTTCTGGACATTTATCTAATCTTTTTCATTGAGAAATATTTTCAACCTGGGTTCCTATATGCTTCTCATGTACTTTGATCAGTTTTTATGCTTTCACTAGAACTTTTCATGCCAGTTGGGAGATTTGGCCCTAATCTTACTTGGCATTTAAAAACATTTTATTTATTTTTTATATTATGTGTATGAATGTATTGCCTCCATAGGTGTAACTGTAACTGTGTTGTGCATGCAATGCATGCAGACATCAGAAGGCATTGATTGAATCCCCTTGAACTGGAGTTAGGGATAGTTGTAGCTGCTGTCATATGGGTGCTGGGATTCAAACTTGTCCCCTGTAAGAACAGTCAGTGCTCTTAACCACTGACCTATTTCTCCAGTCTCCTTACTTGAAGGCATTTTTAATAGTCATTGATGTAGATAGTTATACTTTCTTGATAGCCTTGTTGCAGTTTTCTAGTTTTCATTACATCTATATCCATCCCCACTTACCATGACTTCTTAGGTCTCCTTCTCTTCCTTAGACTCAAGTTCTCCTAAAAGAAGTGTGCCACGTTTGATTGAAAAGATCATCTTTCCTCTGTATTTTCTCTTGTAGATTACATAAACTCTCATGGAAGTAGATACCTTTATTTGCAAAACAGACAGATTTATTTTTTCCTTCTGCACTAATTTAACTTTCTGAGGAGGACTAGAATTTGTATTTATAATCTGTCACATTCAATAACTTATCTATTAACATGCTATTATGAAGTATCCCATCCTTACATTGTTTTACATTACATTGCCATCCATAAGAAAAAAAATCTAATTTTTGCCTGTGCAAATTTATTCAGTTCTTGTTGTTTATATCTTTAGTAGCTTGGGGAAATTTGGCAACTGATGTTCTGTGAGTAAATACAACTGTCTCCTATTATCTTCCTAGTTCTGTATAGACTTGATTCCCTGTAAACTAAGAGATTAATCCCTTATAAAATAGTTGAGCTCCTTCCCTTCTCCTGTTTGGAATCTTTAGTCGCACTTTTATCCACTACTTCTCTGTATCATTGAAGCATCTACTATAATACTCAAAACAAATTTCAACATGCCTCATCAACAATGTCCACTAGAAGACTTCCACCAACAGACAATTCTACAGCTAATTGAGATATATACTCTTTCACTCAGATGACAAACCCAAGTGACTACTGGTTACTGTACATCGTAGATATTGTGAATTTCACTGAGAACTGTGATTTTAATTACACTTAAGTGCAATTAATTTTTTAATATAAAGTCACACATGGATATGGGTACCATATTGTACAACACAGTATTACTAAGTTTGAAAACCTAGAAGAAGTGGATGAATATCTGAAATCCTGGGAATCACCAAAGCACAACCAAGAAGAGATCGACAGCTTAAACAGAGCCATAATATATGAAGAAATTGAAGATGTAAAATAAAATAAATAAGTCCACCTGAATGTGTCTTCTGAGGGACCATGTAGAGCAGGAACTAAAAAATCCCTCCAGCCATCATAGAATATTAAGGTTTATCATTATTTCACTACAGGATATTGAAAACTTTCTCTTGGCCACTGACTATTACTGTGTCAGAGCACAGCTTATGTGGGTAGCAACCATGTGAATTCCTAAACTTAATCTAAATTTTTAGCACCTGGGTTCATGTAATTTATGTAGACAACAGACTTCAGATACTTGAGAAAGATTGAAGGAAAATATCTCTATTTCACAATTTTTGTGTTGTTTTTCATGAAAGAAATCAATTTTTTTGTTTTATTTCTTTGTCTATGTTAAATATTATATTATAATATCCTATAAATAACTGAGAATTTTAAAGATAGAACCAAAATATGCCATTTGTGCCATGTATGTTGGTGCAGATATGGGTGGATCTGTGTGAGACTGAGGGTCAGCCTGTTCTAAATAGTGAGTTACAAAGCAGTTGGGGCTACAGAGAGAACCTGTCTCAAACAAACAAATTAAAAAAGTAAAAAAACAACCCCCTCAATGGCATTCATGGGTAGAGAAAATATGTGTGTTTTTTTTTTGTTTGTTTTGTTTTGTTTTTTTGTTTTTTTTAATTTTTATTTATTTAGTTTTTAAGGGATTCTACAATATAGGAGCACAGTTGTTTTCATTCCCACCAGCAGTGGATGAGTGTTCCCCTTTCCCCACAACCTCTCCAGCACTTGGTATCATTTGTTTTCTTGATGCTAGCCAGTCTTATTGGAGTGAGATGATATCTTAAAGTGGTTTTAATTTGCATTTCCTTAATTATTAGTGACATTGAACACTTTTTTTTTAAATTTATTTTTATTGATGCTTTGTGTATTTCATACATCATTTTCCAATTCAGTTCAGGCATATATCCCCTTCCCTTCCTCCCCACCCCACCCCTACCCATCGCAGATCGTGCATTCTGCCATAAGTTTTCTGCATCTTTCTCTGCTTTTTTGTTTTGTTTTGTTTTCATTTTTTTTAACAATAGGTGATAATTTGTGAGTACAAGCATCCTTCATGTAAAACCAATTTGCAAGCAGTTGTGCCCAGACCCACACAGCTCATGGGTCCCACCATCCAGCAGGGGGGGCTTGTATGTTCAATCAAGTTGATCAAATGAGTGTCCAGTCTATATTGAAAATAATGTTTTGTAAAAACCAGCTCTATAATTCATGCCATTTGATGCTAAGCAAATATCCTCAACTGCTTTGTACAGAATTAGATAAGAAACAGGGAAATTGAGTCTACTTTACAGTTCGCTTATAAAATACCTGTTTGATCTTCTCTATTATCTCTTCTTACAGCTCACTGATAAATCCTAATGTCTACTGAGCACCATGGTGGCATGTATGCAATGGCTTGATTGGATTTAAATATGTATTATTCTTTTTAAAATTTTATTTATTTTTTATGTGTATGAATATACCGTCTGCATGAGGTTTGTGCACCCTTGTCGTGCAGTGCCGCGGAGGTCAGAAGAGGGTGTTGAATTCCCCTGGAACTGGAGGTAAAGAGGGTTCTCAGCTGCCATGTGGGTGCTGGGGATCAAACCCGGGTCCTCTGTAAGAGCAAGAGCAGTCTTTGCTCTTAACTGCTAGGCAATCTGTCCTCTTTTTTTTTTTTTTTTTTGAGCCCCCCCCCACAAAAAAAATACCTGAGTGACCCTTGAGGACCAGATCCTCAAGTGACCTTGAGACAACAAAAACCTTGGTTAAAATGCATTATTCTTAATTACTTTTTGTATACATGTCTAACTAAATTGAATACATGAGGCACCACTTTCAGAACTTCCATTTAAAACACAGCTGTAGCTACCATTGCTACTGAAGAAAACACCTTTGAGCCAATGTGGAATGAGCTCTAAATTTATGTTCCCACTGCAAAATACCCAGCAGTGTTTAGTGGATAGTTTGCAGAAGGGTTGTGGGAGAGCTCAGGAATAGGTGCGATGACAACCGACTTGACTCTTCTAGGAGTGATAGCTTGAACCTTAGGAACAGAAGAGGTGCCTCAGTGCCATATGAGTGTTCTTGCTCAGAGTGTACATTTTAGGAGTGAAAGTTCTGTTCTAACATACTTTTGGGAAAAGCTCAAATCTTTGTGTGTTACATATTTTTTTTTTCTTTTGTAACTACTTTATTTGTGCTTGCCAAAATCCAGTTCAAAATTTCTAATGTGCTAAATGAGCTAATCTCTGAGGTTTCTTCCAGCTTTACAATGCTACAGCATTGTGGCAGCTAGTACTGCAAATGTGCCCATGGTTATACTTTGTTCCCTAAAATAAAAATGGAATAAAACAGATGAAGATGCAGGTGCCACATGAAAAGCAAAATGACTAACTGTATCAAAATGAGGTACATGCTGTTCTCACTGTTCAACCACAAGGCAAATTCTGTGGAATGATTTGTTGTTTGCTAATTTTTGCACATAAGAAATGATATATCCTGTGTGAAAACATTTATACCAACCTAGAAATTTGAAAATACATCAGTGAAGAGTGTCAGTTAGCTAAATAAATAAAATCGTGTGATTATGTTTGTGAGTAACGATTCTTTAAAAGTTATCTGAAAGGTATAGTTGTTTAAAATATATTAAAAAAGAATTTTGATTAGGGCTGGAGAGATAGACTAGTGGCTAAGAGCACCGACTGCTCTTGCAGAGGACCCGGGTTTGATCCCCAGCACCCACATGGCGGCTAAGAACTGTCTGTAACTCCAGCTCCAAAAGAACTCCAGTTCCAGGGGAATCCGAGACTGTCTTCTGACCTCCGGGCATTGCACGACACGGGTGTGCAAACCTACATGCAGACAGTACATTCATACACATACAAAAATAAATAAAATTTTAAAAAAGAGTTTTGATTAATACAAGAAAAACATTTGGTGTTTCTAATGTTTTCTAATGGGATGTTTCTCAAATATACACCATTTGTTTTATACATATATATATATACATATATATATGTATATATATATATATACATATATATATATATATATATATATATAATAAATGTGAAAGCAACTCAAATACATATAAGGAAATGATATATGTATATATGTGATTCACAAAAATAAAGAATAGACACTAGGTAACTGCAGAAAAATGAAGTGTACAGTATTTTAACATGATCTGTTTATACATGTTAGCCACATATTTCTTTTGTCCTTGGACATTCCATTCACTGAGAGAATAAATGAATTTAATAAACAAGTAAATTAAAAAGCTGGATGTGCACTGCAAACATTACAAGATGGCCAAATAAATATTTAAAATGTAGATATAATTGCTTTCATGGTTGTTTTTTATATTTGTTTTTAATTATAAGAGGAATCATAGAAGCAAACTGTTTATGGTAGTTCCCTTCACCTAAGCAAAACATCCTTAGCACAAATTAACTGATGTATTAAGTGAAAAAGTGTTCTACATGGGTATGGAGTTGTAAGAGAAATTCATGTTAACTTTTATTTTTGAACATTAGTTCAAGCTTTTCTTTCCCTTCTGGCCACTACTTTTAGTGACTTAAATGTCATTTGTAATTGTCTGTTTGCAAAATCCCTGCTGTAGGAAAACAGATATCAAGGGTGATAGGAAACTATAAAAGCACAACAGCGAACATCTAAGCTAACTATTGTAAACAAGCTGGGAATAGTGCAACAAGCTGAATGTAAGAATTACATATTAAGTCTGGGTCTGGCTCTGTTGCCATAGTGAGGCCCTGTGGGGGGTGCTCCTGTTCCGGTGGCCTTGCTTGCTAGGACCACCTGGAATGACAGGAGCCCTGCTCTGCTCCAGTCAGAACAGGAAAAGAAGAGTGATATAGACTTCGAATATCCAATATATAAACAAAAGTGAAAGCCTGATACCTAGACAAGTCAGCGAGGAGGGGAAAAAAAAAAAAAGCATTGGAAGGAGGCAAGCAAAAGGAAACAAGCCTTCAGCCTTCAACACAGTGAAAAGACATTTGTGATTTGAATAACAAAAGGGAAAGCCACATGCCAGGGACACAAGGAAGGGACAACATGGGAAAGGTGCAGGATAATACTGCATCTAGCTCTACCAACCCTGTAGGAGATAGCTACAATGGGATCTCCCTGGAGGTGATCCAAGAAACAGATCTTAGAGGAATAATTGCAGACCTATGCAGAGAAATTAAAGAAAATAAAGAAGAATTCAGAGAACTAAAGAGAGGGAATGAAAAACTGAAAAAGGACCTAGAGATGTACAATGACAAACATCGCAAAGAACTAAAGGAAGAGATTGGCAAACTCCAGAAAGTACTAGAGGGAGAAAAAAAACAAACTGAAAGGAAGTAGAAACACTGAAAAAGGAAGCCAACCAATGAACTAAGGAGCACCAAGAAAAGATTGAAAAGCTCAAAAAGGAAATGGAAATACTATTGAAATCTCAGGATAAAATGAAAAAGGAAATAGAACACTCATCCAATCAAGAAGAAAGGAAAGGAAAAAAGCCTAAGAAATAGAATGGAGGAAGCAGAACAAAGAATATCAGATCTGGATGATAACACAGAGCAACTAAAAAGCTCAAAGAATATGAAACATTTAAAAATACACAAAACTGGAACAACCAGGAAATATGTGACACTATGAAAAGATCAAACCTACACATCATTGAAATAGAAGAAGGAGAAGAATCTCAAGAGAATAGTATTGATCAGATCTTCAACAGAGTAATAGATGAAATTTTCCCAAACTAAAAATAGACAAACCCAAACAAATACAAGAAGCATATAGAACTCCAAATAGACAAGATCAGGAAAGAAACTTCCCATGCCATATCATAGTTAAAATGCTAGGTGCCCAAAACAAAGACAAAATTCTGAAGGCTACAAAAGAAAAACAAATCACATAAAGGGAAACCCATCAGAATTACAACTGACTTCTCAGCGCAAACCATAAAAGCAAGAAGAACATGGAGCAAAGCATTCCCAGTGTTAAAGGACTATGGATGCCAACCCAGAGTACTTTACCCAGCAAAAATATCAATTATAGTTGAGGAGAGAGAAAAATCTTCCATGACATAAACAAGATAATAGAATACATGTACGGAAAACCAACTCTTCATAAAATACTTGAAGCAATTCAAAGGGCAGAAGAGAGGAGCAACTATCCTCAAGCACCTAGGAAAAGAAACTAATAAAAACATAACCATAGGAGTAGAATCAGAGACTAAAAGTCCAAATAGATAATAAGATGAAAGGAAGCAACATCCATCTTTCAATTATAACTTAAATAATAATGTGCTAAACTCTCCAATCAAAAGACATAGACTGGAAGAATGGATTAGGAATCAAAATCTTTCTATATTCTGTCTACAAGAAACCCATCTTAATTTCAAGGACAGGCACCAACTTAAGGTGAAGGGATGGAAGAAAGTATTCCAAGCAAATAGTACCAAAAAGAAAGCAGGTGGTGGCATTCTAATATCAGACAAAATAGACTTCAAAACAAAAGAAATCAAAAGACACAAAGAGGTCCATTACATCTTTATTAAAGGAACAATTGACTATGAAGAGCTCACAACCATGAATATATACAAACCAAACCCCGGTGCACCAAACTTTATAAGACAATTCTTCAGGATTTCCAGGCACAGATTAACCAGCACACTAATAGTAGGGGATTCAATACCCCACTAAGTCCTTTAGACAGATCAACAGGACAAAGGATAAACAGAGAGACATCTGAACTGAATGACACAATACACCAAGTGGACCTCATAGACATCTATCAAGTTTGAAAACCTAGAAGAAATGGATGATTATCTGAAATCCTGGGAATCACCAAAGCTTAACCAAGAAGAGATCGACAGCTTAAACAGAGCTATAATACATAAAGAAATTAAAGATGTAATAAGTAGCCTCCCAACCAAAAGACGCCCAGGCCCAGATGGTTTCATGATAGAATTCTAGAAAATATTTAAAAAAGACAACCATTACTAGTCAAATTGATTAGAAGGATAGAAACGGAGGGAGTTCTCCCAGATTCCTGCTATGAAGCCAGCATCATGCTATTATCAAAACCAGGCAAAGATACAACCAAAAAGGAGAATTATAGACCCATCTCACTAATGAACACAGATGCCAAAATTCTAAACAGGATTCTGGCAAATCCCATACAGACCCACATCAAGAAGATCATCCATCATGACCAAGTTGGATTCATACCAGAGATGCAGGGATGGTTCAACATACAAAAACCAATAAATATCATTAAGCATATAAATGGACTGAAAGACAAAAACCACACCATCATCTCAATTGATGAGGAGAAAGCCTTTGACAAAATCCAGGATCACTTCATGTTTAAAGTCTTAGAGGGAATTGGATTGGAGGGATCATTCCTCAATGTAATCAAAGCCATATATAGGAAACCCACAGCCAATATCAGCCTAAATGGGGAAATGACAGAAGCAATCTCCTTAAAGGTAGGAACTTGGCAAGGCTGCCCCCTGTCACCACTCCTTTTCATTATTGGGCTTGAAACCCTTGCTAGGGCAATAAGGCAAGAAAAGGAAATTAAAGGAGTTCTAATTGGAAAAGAGGAAGTCAAGCTATCCCTTTTTGCTGATGTTATGATTTTCTATTTAAGGGATGCTAAAAACTCCATGAGGAAACTCCTTTAAATGATTAAGAACTTCAGTAAAGTGGCAGTATACAAAATAAATCTAGAAAAATCAGGAGCCTTTCTTTACACCAAGAACAAGCAACTGAAGAAGGAATACAAGGAGACCTTCCCATTCACAATAGCCTCAAAAACAATAAAATACCTAGGAACAAACCTAACCAAAGACACCAACGATCTCTACAACAAAAGTTTTAAACATCTGAAGAAGGAAATTGAGGAAGATATCAGAAGATGGACAAACCTCCCATGCTCGTGGATTGGGAAAATATAGTAAAAATGTCCATTCTACTCAAGCTCGTGTACAGATTTAATGCAATCCCAATCAAAATCCCCAAGAGCTTCTTCACAGGCTTGGAAAAAAACATCCTCAATTTCATTTGGAAAAACAAAAGACCCCAAATAGCCAAAGCAACCCTGAGTGAAAAGAGCAATACAGGGGGATCTGTATACCAGACTTAAAACTATACTACAGGACTATAGTCATAAAAACAGCTTAGTACTGGCATAAAAACAGAACAGTTGACCAGTGGAATAAAACTGAAGATCCAAACCTGAGCATATACAATTTCAGCCACCTCATATTTAACAAGGGGACCAAGAAGACACAATGGAGGAAAGACATCATCTTCAGCAAATGGTGTTGGCAAAACTGGATCACCACCTGTAGAAGAATGAAATTAAACCCCTATCTCTCTCCCTGTACAGAAGTCAATTCCAGATGGATCAAAGACCTCAACATGAAACCCAAGACTCTGGAGGTGACAGAAGAAAAACTTGGCAGCAAACTACAAGACACAGGCATAGGGAAAGACTTCCTAAATCAGACAGCAGCTGCACAATAAATAAGATTGACAATTGACAAATGAGACCTCATTAAACTCAAAAGCTTCTGTACATCAAAAGAAACAATCAAGGAAGTGAAAAGAAAACCTATTCTTTGCGTTTTGATCAAGAAAACAAATGATACCAAGGGCTGGAGAGATTTTGGGTAAAGGGGAACACTCATCCATTGCTGGTGGGAATGTAAACTTGGACAGCCATTATGGAAAGCAGTGTGGAGAACCCTTGGAAGACTCAAAATGAGCTTGCCATTTGACCCAGTCATACCACTCCTGGGTATATATCCCCAAGACTTATCTTACTGCAGAAATACATGCATGGCTATGTTTATTGCAGCTTTGATCACAATACCAAAAAGCTGGAGCCAACCCAAATGCCCCTCAACTGATGAGTGAATAGAGAACATATGGTACATGTACACAATTGAGTTCTATGCAGCAGTAAAGAAAGACAACAGTATGAACTTTGCAGGTAAATGGATGGAGCTAGAAGATATTATATTAAGTGAAGAAACACAGTCCCAGAAAAACAAATGACAAATAGTATCCCTCATTTGTGTATGTTAGCTTCAATAACCCAATTGTAAATATTTCTTGCGGAGAGGGATGCATGTTAAAAGAACAACAACAACAAAAACAAAAGAAGCTAGATATTGACATTTGAACTAACTGGGAATATAAAATGCTAGTTGTTTTACTTATAGTTTGTATTGGGTTGGTCTCTATATTTTTCTGAAATATACAACATCACAGTGTAACACTTTCTTTTACTTGTAGGACAATTTAAAGGAATTCAGCTTAAATTTTTACTTCCCAAATAAGTAGAAGTCTTAGTCCAGTCATATAGCATTAAAGAGTAAAGTGTTTATTGGGTAAAATTTATTTAGCAGAAAAAAAAAATTTATTTAGCAGGTACTCAACTCTGTGCAAGCTTTATCCACCAAGTATAGGATATTTTAAGGCTTAGTGAATTGTTTAGATTAGTTAAATTTAGGTGTAGGTTTTGGTGGAAATGGTAATACAATTGAACTAATTGGGAATATAAAATGTTAATTGTTTTATTTATAATTTGCATTGGGTTAAGGTACACAAATGGCCTATATATTTTTTTCTGAATTACACAACATCACATTATAACACTTCCTTTTACTTTTAGGACAATTTAAAGGAACTAAGCTTAAATTTCCTTCCCAAATATGTAGCATACAGTCAATGAGAAACAGTTTGGGTAAATTTAATGAAAGCTTATGCCTTGGCTCCTGTTTATGGGTATGTGTAATACAACTTAGGCCTCTACAGGTCAAAACATAAAAACCTAAAAAAAAAAAAAAAAAGAGGGAGGTGGGAGTTGGGGTACTATCCTTTCTGGGATACAAATGGAAAAAACTCTGTGTTTCAATCCTATTGATAAATTTTCAATTTTTCTGATCTTGAAAATAACAATGGGAGGAGAATTTTATGTTCCCACAGGTAAAAGTCACCAATCTAAATGCCTGAAAACATACAACTTATGGCTGTGCAGGATGAACTGGGGAATGCCAGCAGAGAGGTTGACCCATCTGAACATTAAGGAATGAGGAACCTCAGACTGCCTGAGACACGGACACTGAGCATCTCTATGAATAATATTGGGGTTGACTGTTAATAATGGACCCTAATGCTGAGAAACCTTCCTACCTCTCCCCCCCCTTTTTTTTTTTTTTTTTTTTAGGAAAAAGAATAACAGGATGGTAATGAAACCACTCCCAAACTGTAAACTAGAGCCAATTGTTACAGTGGTAATTTCCTATAAAACAGGCACAACGTATTAACTGATTGATAGGCATAGGAACTGTGAAAGGATATTTCTCTATCTAGAGCCAAATTCAATAGTAAAGTGTTTATAAGTTGTGTAATTAAGCAAAATATATTACTACAGGAAAGCTCTGACATCAGCAATGAATTATTCTGCCTAGGAGATGTTGGCTAGGGGATTCAAACCCGCCCCCCCCAAATTATAAAGGCCTTTTGCCTATAAGTGGGATATATGCAAGGAGAAAGGCAGTAAGTCCCTGTTGTCGAAGACCTGGTGTGAGCATGAAAAATGTTATGAGACGTCACTTGCTAGCGTACAACTGGCCTCTGAAATGCTAGAGAGCGTTACCAAAGGCCACTAAAGCAATACAGCAAAATATTGGTCTCCCTGAGACAAGCAAGACTCCTCCGTCAATATCAGCTACACCTCAACAGCCTGGAGATACTGTGCAACAGTGGCAGCCAAGTGTCTATATATATCCCAAATCTATTTGGCTATTAGCTCTCTCCTTGGAGGAATAACTCACAGCGGATGCCACAAGCTTATGTCCTCTAGTGGTTAGGAGATGTTATAAGCCACAATAAGAACTTGTCACCCTTTATAGAGAAACCACAGTTTGCGGATTAGCATACCATCCAAGCATCTGTGTCTATGCTCACAGCTTAGCTTGACATAATAATTGGTACTGCTTAAATGCCTGTACATCCAATAGCTTGTGCTTTGTTAGTATGACTAAAAAGGGTATCACTGGGAAAGCTGTCAACCCATGAAGGGAAACAACCTGAACAGACTGGAGTCCAAAATGACAACTCCAAAGAAATTAGACTGTTTTCTTCTCACCCACTTGTGCCCCTTTCCCAAAGCCCAGGGAACAAACTGCGGAAGAGGAGGCGTGGTAGATTGTAAGGGCTGTGGAGAGATAGGGGTGAATCATGAGACTACAGGAATATAGTCTGGACTCCTGATTGATCAACATGCCTGTGCATACAAGCTTCTCCAACTGGACTATGGGAACCTTGGGTTGTTCAAAATTTGGACATAGATACTTGCAAAATGCACCAATTACCTAATTGTATGACATACTGAGTAACATCAATGTTATCTGCAAACAACTGTGTCAATGTATTGTAGAATCCCTTAAAAATAAAAATAAATACAAAAAAGGAAAAAAAAAAAAAGAACAACAACAGAAAGACTGCATCAGAAAACTGACTGAAATGGTTTACCGGGAAGTGTAGGAGGGGCAGGAGAGGGACACAGGTCTATATTTTATTAATGTACATTTAATTTAAAATTACAAGGTATTTTACTTAAAATTACATGGTATTTTAGTTAAATCTATATAAAAATAACTTTTTGATTAACATATACAAATGTTCTCTATAAATTTTGTGTTAGAAAGTATCATCTTGTAACATTTTCTTTTACCTGTCAGATAATTTAACTTAAGGAATTAAGTTTGCTTCCCAAATTAACATCATATAGTCACCTAAAACTGCTTGGATAAATTTAATGAAATTTACACCTTGATTCCTGCCTATAGGTATGTGTACTACAACTGCCCTTTTTGAGACTCATGGGTCAAATATTCTAAAATAAAAAAAGGGGGGATAGAGTTATATATTAAAACTTTTTATCAAAAACTTTCAATTTAATCTTAAAACTAACTATAGGAAAAGATTTATATGTTCCCACGTGTCAAAACGTCACCAATTTAACGGCTGAGAAAGAAAAGATACAGCCTTCTATCAGGCAGGTTGTACCAAGAAATACCACCAGAGAAGTTGGCCCATCTTAACACTAAAAGGAAGAAAATCCTCAGACTGCTATAGGCATCAAACATCTCTGATGACCATATGTGTAACAACAGTTCATAGTGAGTCCTAATGAACCTTACCTTCTAGGTGCTGCACAGTTTTAATATGAGACACTTCCTTACCTCGTTTGCATACAACAAAGAAAAACATGGTGGTATGAAGTCATTCTCTAACTGTAAATTAGAGCTGACTTTTATAGAGGTAATCTCATATAAAATTGGTAAAACTTTCTTTAATTAACTAATAGGCATAGGAACTGAGAAAAGGATTATTCTCTATTCAGAAACAAAAATAATACTAATGTCTCTTTAAGCTGTGCATATAAGCAAAATATATTAATACAGGAGAGCTATTATATCAGCAATGGATTACTCTACCAAGGAGATGTTTGCCAGGGGATCTAAGCCCCCCAAAAGCTAAAGGCTTCTTGCCTGTAAACTGGGTTACCTGCAAGAAGAGAGGCGATAAGGCCCTGATGTCAAAGACCTGATGTAAGCATGGGAAGGTTGTATTAAGACCACACAAGTGTACAGTTGGTCTCTGGAATACCAGAAAGTGTTACCTAAGGCCACTGAACCAATAAAGCAAATGTTGGTCTCTTTGAGTCAAGCAAGACTCCTCCGTCAACATCAGCTACACCTCACCTGCTTGGAAATACTGTACAGCAGTGGCAGCCATATGTCTGTATATCCCAAATCTATTTGGCTATTAGCTCTCTCCTTAGAGGAATAACTCATGACTGATGCTACAAGCTTACATCCTCTAGTGATTAGCAGATGTTATAAGCCACAGTAAGACCTTGTCATCTTTTACAGAAAAAAAAAAAATAAATAAAATGTAATTCACGGATTAGCACACCATCCAAACATCTGTGTCTATACCAAAGTAACCTACCATAATAATTAGCACTGTTTAAATACCTATATATCTAATCGCTTCTGCTTCATTAGGAGGATTGAAAGGTTATTCCTGGACAAACTGTCAGCCCATGAAAAGAAACAGCCAGAACTGATCAGAGTCCAAAACGACATCTCCAGACAAAGTAGACTGCTCTGGTTCTCGTCCACCTGAGCCCGTTTTCTAAGCTGAGGGAACAATCTGCAGAAGAGGGTGCATGATAGAATATAAGGGCTGTGATTGGGGTGAATGGTAATACTACAGCAACATAGACTGGACACTTATTTGATCAACTTGATTGTACATGCAAGCCCTTCCAGCTGGATGTTGGGAGCCTTGGGCTGTGTGGGTTTGGTCACAACTGCTTGCAAATTGGTTTTACATGAAGGATGCTTGTACTCATAAAAAAAGGAGCTAGATACTGAAAATTCTTTAAAGCAGATTTTCATGCCAGGCCTAAAGAAGGCCATGAGCTTGGAGGAAGATAGTCATTAAAATCCACTCTGTAAGATTTGCAGTTTAAAAGGATATGCTTAAAATAACATGTAATTATGGGGCTGGAGAGATAGCCTAGCGGTTAAGAGCACCGACCACTCTTACAGAGGACGCCGGTTCGATCCCCAGCACCCACATGGCGGCTGAGAACCGTCTGAAACTCCAATTCCAGGAGAACTCCAGTTCCAGGGGAATCCGATACCCTCTTCTGACCTCTGCGGCGTTGCACGACACGGGTGCACAAACTTGCATGCAGACAGTACATTCATACACATACAGAAATAAATAAAATTAATAAAAAAAATTAAAAAAATAGCATGTAATTATATAGAGAGGTATTTCAGTAGAGATTTACACAGAAATACAAGTTAAATCATATAAGTTAAAGGACTTGATTTCTCTGGAACCATAGTCTAGTCATATAGCTTTATCGAGCAAAGAGTATATTGGGTAAAATTTATTTGGTAGGTACTCAACTCTGCCCAAGATTTGTCCACATATTACAGGATGTTTCAAGGCTTAGTGAAATGTTTAGACTACTTAAATTCGGTTGTAGGTTTTGGTGAAAATGGTAATACATTTGAACTAATTTGGAGTATAAAATGTTAATTGTTTTATTTATAATTCGTATTGAACTTCTAACAATAACTTTGGAGTTAAGGTACACAAATGGTCTATATATTTTTCTGAGTTATACAATATCACATTTTAACACTTTCTTTTACTTGTAGGACAATTTAAAGGAATTAAGTTTAAATTTCCTTCCCAAATAAGTAGCATACTGTCAATGATAAACAGTTTGGGTAAATTTAATGAAAACTTACAACTTGGCTCCTGTTTATGGGTATGTGTAATACAAATAAGGCATCTATGGTCAAAACAAAGAAATTTAAAAACAAAAAGAGGGAGATGGTAGGTGGTGTTGTATCCCTTCTGTGATACAAATGGAAAACTCTGTGTTCCAAACCTATTGATAAATTTTCAAGTTTGAGATTTTGAAACTAATAATGGGAGATTTGTATGTTCCCACAGGTAAAAACACCAATCTAAATGCCTGAAAATGTACAACATTTGGCTGTGCAGGATGGACTGGTAAATGCCAGCAGAGAGGCTGACCCATCTGAACATTAAAGAAAGAGGAACCTCAGACTGCCTGAGTCACAGACACTGAGCATCTCTCTGACTTCTATTTGGGATAACTGTTTATAATGGTCCCTATTGAAGTTTACCTTCCAGATGCTGAGAAACCTTCCTACCTCTCCCCTTTATAGGAAAAAGAAAAACATGATGGTGCTGAAGTCATTACCTAACTGTAAATTAGAGCCAACTGTTGTAGTGGTAATTTCTTATAAAACAGGTATAACTACACTTTTTTAATTGACTGATAGGCATAGGAACTTGAAAGGATAATTCTCCAACTAGAGCCACATTCAATAGTAAAGTCTTTATAAGTTGTGTAATTAAGCAAAATATATTAGTACAGGAAAGCTCTGATATCAGCAATGAATTATTCTGCCTAGTAGATGTTGGCTAGGGAATCCAAGCCCCCAAAATTATAAAGGCCTTTTGCTTATAAGTGGGATATATGCAAGGAGAAAGGCGGTAAGTCCCTGTTGTCGAAGTCCTGGTGTGAACATGAAAAAAATGTTTTGAGATGTCACTTGCTGATGTACAACTGGCCTCTGAAATGCCAGAGAGCATTACCAAAGGCCACTAAAGCAATACAGCAAAATATTGGTTTCCTTGAGACAAACAAGACTCCTCTGTCTGTATCAGCTACATCTCAACTGCCTGGAGATACTGTGCAACAGTGACAGCCATGTGTCTATATATATCCCAAATCTAATTGGCTATTAGCTCTCTCCTTGGAGGAATAACTCACAGTGGATGCCACAAGTTTATGCCCTCTAGTGGTTAGGAGATGTTAAAGCCACAATAAGAACTTGTCATCTTTTATAGAGAAACCAGTTTGTGGATTAGCATGCCATCCAAGCATCTTTGTCTATGCTCACAGTTTAGCTTGCCATAATGATTAGTACTGCTTAAATGCCTGTACATCCAATTGCTTGAGCTTTGTTAGTGGTGGCTTGGGCCTTTAATCCTAGCAATTGGGAGGCAGAGGCAGGCAGATCTTTGTGAGTTCAAGGCCAGCCTGGTCTACAAAGTGAGCTCCAGGACATCTGGGGCTACAGGGAGACCCTGTCTCAAAAAGATAAAAGACAAAAAAAGGTATCCCTGGATAAGCTGTCAACCCATGAAGGGGATCAACCTGAACAGACTAGAGTCCAAAATGACATCTCCAGAGAAAATAGAGTGTTTTGCTTTTCACCCACTTGTGCCCCTTTCCCAAAGCCTAGGGAACAACTTGAGGAAGAGGAGGCATGGTAGAATATAAGGACTGTGGAGAGATTGGTGTGAATCATGAGACTACAGCAATATAGACTGGACTCCTATTTGATCAACATGCTTGTGCATACAAGCTTCTCCACCTGGACTATGGGAACCTTGGGTTGTTCAAAATTTGGACATAGATTCTTGCAAATTGGTTTTACATGAATGTTACTTACATTCATTGCTTAAGCTTAATAATTTGGCTCACTCCAAAAAAAAATGCACCAATTACCTAATTGTACGGCAAACTGAGTAAATTCAATGTTATCTGAAAACAACTATGCTATTATATTGTAGAATCCCTTAAAAAAATAAACAAAAGAGGGAAAGAAAGAACCACTACAGGGCATAAGCTTGTGGCATCCACTGTGAGTTATTCCTCCAAGGAGAGAGCCAATAGCCAATTAGATTTGGGATATATATAGATACATGGCTGCCACTGTTGCACAGTATCTCCAGGCAGTTGAGGTGTAGCTGATACTGATGGAGGAGTCTTGCTTGTCTCAAGGAGACCAATATTTTGCTGTATTGCTTTAGTGACTTTTGGTAACGCTCTCTGGCATTTCAGAGGCCAGTTGTACATTATGTATGTTAAAAAGGAAAAAAAAAAGAATTACATATGAAGATCTTAAGGATATTCCCAATCTCTGTGTGGTTTTAATCATTTAATTTATGAAAATAGCATTAAAATATCTGAATAAAGTATAAAGAAATAAAAACAAAAGGCAGGAAGGAAGGGAGGAAGAGATGGACTGCATGGAGTGTGAGGGCAAGTAGAGAAGAATAATGGTAGGAAGGAATGATCAGCCTTCCTGAGGATCTTAGAAAACCAACAAAGCTGTGTATAATATTTAGCCCAGGAGAATAGTGAATTTGTTATTCCATTTTGTTCCAATCATGGAGCAGTGAGATTATACCACATCATGCTAATTTATTTTCCAGACAAAGGTGATCAGTGGAAAAAGAAACAGTGAAACATAACCTCATAATCTCTCTGAGTCAATCTTGGGGGTGAAAAGAAAGATAATTTTATTTTTAGCAATTTCATAGGCTTCTAATATTCTCCCAGCTGTCTTATGGAACAGACATATCTCAATCTTCAAAATAGCATAACTAAACTAAGGTAGATAGATCTAACCTATACTTGACACACATGTGAGACAGATACTGCTACTAATAAAAGCTTAGTAAATAAAAATCAGTGGATCAGTGGTAACTACTGACCATACTTAGAGAGAAAAATCTTTATCTGACTTAGAATGATGGGAGTCCAAAACATAATCCAAGTTCAAGTTTTCCAAACACAGATTCCAGACCAAACCAACAGTCAAAGTTTCTAGAATTCAATCCTAATCCCAAATTACTTGGCATATAAAGAAAACATAATGATCTGAAATACTCTCTAGACTATACAAATGTATATTCTATAAATTAGTTTATTTTTATTTTATTTTTATTTAATATTCATATATGAATCTATTTGGATGATATTTACCACCTGTTCCTTCCCCTCAATTTACCCCTTATTCTCTCCAAATCTCTCTCTCTCTCTCTCTCTCTCTCTCTCTCTCTCTCTCTCTCTCTCTCCTCAATGAGTTTATTGTACTATCTATATGTGCATGGAAGGGAGACCATTTAGTGTCTCACAACTTGCAACATTGAAGAAAATTGACTCCCTCTCCCACTGCTAGGTAAGTTATCAATACTCCTGAGATAGAGGAGGTCCTTACAAGCCCTGCTCCCTCCATGCTGTGGCTTGATCCTGTGCACATCTTGTGCATGTATTACCAGCCACCATTAATTCATGTGTACAGCTACACTCTCTCTCCAGCAAATAATGTTCAGACATCTGGCTCTTATAATCTTTCTGAGCCACCATTAATGTATTCAAACAGTTGGATCCTTCGGAAGAATGTTCTTATTCAAGATAGCACAGTGATTTAAGAACTATAATAATGTATGAAAAAATAGAAATTAGTGACCAGTTTACCACTATTTCCAGTTAACAGAATAATAGGGCTAGCTTCTACCTGAGGGCCTATAACCTAGTCAGCAGTAGTAGGTCATCTGTACTGGCCAATGATTCTATCTTATGGAACTAACTTTAAATATAATCAAAAAGTTGTTGTTTACTCCCATAATATACATGCTACTATTGAAACTGTGGTTGTGTCTTGCCAGGCCATGTGCTATTGTAACATACAGGTTCTACTCCTGAATAAGATTGTTGATAACTTTTCTCCTCTATAGAAGTATTAATACATCAGGAAAACTCCATCCTAGCTAGCCAGTAGGAATGAAGTCCCCAGGTCAGCAGCAGCTTTTCTTCTTGTGCTATGAATAATGTATATGTTTTTTTTTTCACCAGTAGTGTCTTACCATCATGTTCTACATGAGTAACCCAGAGAAATGGGGGGGGGACTATATGGGAGTGCTGTGATAACTAACTCTCAAATAGTTAAACCATACCTGGCATTGGGCATTTTATTTTATTGCTTATGCTATTTGTGCAGGGCCTGGTCCTCCCATTATACCTATTCCCTCCTCTATAATCATCCCTGGACCTTAGGAGGCAGATGTTTGATACAAGTGTTGTGGTGGATTGAATGAAAATATCCCCGCTAGGCTGCAAGTATTTTGAAAATTTGTCTTCAGTTAGTGGAGCTGTTCTGGGAGGTTTTAGAAAGGATAACATTACTGTTGGAAGTGTGTCACTGGGGTGTCGCTTTGAGAGTCTTTAAGCCTTGCTGGATTGCCATTCCTACTCCATTTCTGCTGTCTGCTTGAAGATGTGATTGCCTAGCATTTTACTCCAGTCTGACAAACCCAACATGCCTCTCCACCATGAGGTAATCTAATCTCTCTGCCACCTGGAATTGTAAGCTCAAATAAATTCTTCTTCTAAATTCCCTTTCTCAGAGTGTTTTATTGAAATGACAGAAAAATAACTAATGCAGATGTCCTATTCACTCTCCTAACTCGTATATGCACATTGGCCAGTCATGGTTTTCCATGTCAATCACCATGTACTTCATAAGGAAGATTCTTTGTTGTGAATTGAGAGATGTATTAATCTATTGGTATAATAGGACTGCTTAGAATAAAACCAGTGTCATACGCTCTTCTATGTGTTGTACCTGTCTATCCTCAGATTCCTAAACCTGATATCAGTTTCCGGTCTGAGATCCATAATATGACCTAGACCATAAATGCAATTAGATTGTGACTGGTTACTCTTATAATATTCATGTCACTCTTGCACTGGTGGGCATATAATGTTGGGCCTGTTTTTGTCTTTGTTCATAAGATACACATCTGGGTAACGTCAGTGATTATTATTTTTTCCTTCTGTTATATGCATGGCATCTTTCAGCAGTGAAAGCTAGCCAGTAGCAATGAGGTTTTTAAGTCAGCTTTTTATTATTCTTTTTAATAAAATAATTTTATTGATGTTTTGTGTATTTAATACAGTATTTTTCAGTCCAATTTAGACATATTCCCTATTCCATGTCCCCCACCCCAGTTCATACATTCTGCCATACATACATGTCTTGCATCTTTTTCTCAATATTTTTAAAGGTTTTCTCTGCAGAGGTTTATTGTTTGGACAGAAGTTAACAATTTCAGTCAGTTCTTTGACACGGTACTTTTGTTGTTGTTCTTCCCTCCCATTTGTATTGCTCATATATATATGATGTATTGAGCAAAGATGTCACACCTGCAGCTTACTGTTTACACAAAGGGTAGCTTGGTTGTCCCAGTGGTAAAGCCAAGATGCCCACTATATGCACACTTAGGTTCTGTCCCCAGGGCGAGCTTAGTTGGGCCACACTATTCCAGAGTATTTCCTCAACAGATAATATATATAGTATATATATATAATATATATATATATATATCACATATATACCAAAATTATGAGCTCTAAAACAAACTGTATGTTAATTTCAAGATATGTATTGCAGTTCACATTTTCCCTTTAATTTTATGTTACTCTAAAATATGAATTGTCGGAGTTTATTGTCATCTGAATAGTCCTTTATACACGTGTGGCTGACATCCATATGCTATTTGCTGTTCTTCTCTCCCTGGGTTAGCTCCAGCAAGGAGAGGGGAGGGACCGCCAGGGATTTTACCCAAGGAAATAGAAAGACAGAGACAGGCATATAGGCAGGCGTACAGACATGCAGACATGGATTCAGAGAATAGACTCCATTTTAATGTTGGAACTCAAGGCCTTTATACTAACCCTGGTATCATCCTGGACAGTACACACAATTGGGGCAGGTAATTGGGACAAGGGAACCTCAGGCTAAAATCCAGAACAAAGTTATTTCCTGCGAGATCAAATGACAGTCCAGGCTTTCACAGATTTGTGAGAAACAGCACAGGTCAAGGCTGTCAGGTAACTGCTTTTAAGTGCTTCTGTCAAAAGAGTACCCATATCTCCCCATTTTTACTTTTATAAAAAGGCTCACTAGTCACAAACTGTTAACATTTATCTGTTGAGGAAATACTCTGGAATAGTGTGGCCCAACTAGGCTCGCCCTGGGGACAGAACCTAAGTGTGCATATAGTGGGCATCTTGGCTTTACCACTGGGACAACCAAGCTACCCTTTGTGTAAGCAGTAAGCTGCAGGTGTGACATCTTTGCTCAATACATCAAAGGAAGGTGCTGACAGGGTCTGGAATTTGCAGAAGTAGGCTAGACAGGAAAAGACTCCCTATGCAGACCTCATAAAGAGGCTCCAGGTTAGAGTTTTGCAGCTTTCATACCTCCAGGCAAGCCAAATCCCATCCCTACAATGAATGCATATCCTCCACCCATATGCCACAAATACAATGTCTGAAAATAAGTTGTAAGTCAATTCTAGAGCCCATTAAGGGATTCAGATTATAACTGCACAATTGTCTTCACATAAAAATTATTATAAGTCAGGCATGGTGGCTCATGCCTTTAATCCTAGCATTTTGGAGGCAGAGGCAGGCGGATCTTTATGAGATCAAGGCCAGCCTGGTATACAGAGTAAGTTCTAGGACAACTGGGGCTACAGGGAGATCCTGACTCAAAAGACCAAAAAATAAAAATAAAAAAAACAAAAAAGAAATATAACATTAATGTTGGTCAGCTTGCCTTTCAACTGGGCATTTGGTGCTAGCATCCACAAATGAGGGATAACATCCATTATTTGTTTTTCTGGGACTGTTTTACTTCACTTGACATAATGTCTTCTATTTCCATCCATTTTCTTGCAAAGTTCATGTCATCTTTCTTCACCACTGCACAGAATTCCATTGTGTAGATGTACCACATTTTCTCTATCCACTGGTTGGTTGAGGGGCACTTGGGTTGCTTTCAGCTCTTCACTATTGTGAAGAAAGCTGCTATAAATAGAGATGTGCATGCATCTCTGTGATAGGATGTGTCTTTTGTGTATATACCCAGTAGTGGTATGACTGGGTCAGGAGGTTTGCTTATTTTCTGTTTCTTGAGAGTACTCTACACTGCTTTCCATGGGGGCTGGAGGAGTTTGTACTACCACCAGCAGTGGATGGGCATTTACCTTTTCCCCTAAACTCTCCAGCATTTGATATCGTTTGTTTTCTGGATCATAGCTAGTCTTACTGGAGTAAGATGAAATCTTAAGGTGGGTTTAATTTGCATTACCTTAATTATTAGTGATGTTGAACATTTTTTAAGATGTTTCTCAGCCATCTTTACTTATTCATTTGTTAATTCTCTGTTCAATACTTTACTCCATCTTTTGAGGAGGTCATTTGTTTTCTTCCCCCTTTGTTTTCTTTTTTGTAGTTTATACACTGGATGTTAATGCTCTATTCGATATATCACTGGTGAAATTTTCCTCCCACTCTGTGGGTTTTCTCTTCACTTATTTTATTTTATTTTATTACTTTCATTTTGTGGTCTTTTCAAGACAGGGTCTCCCTGTAGTCCCAGCTGTCCTGGAAGTCACTCTGTAAACCAGGCTGGCCTTGAACTCACAAAGATCCACTTGCCTCTGCCTCCCGAGGGCTAGGATTAAAGGTGTGTACCACCACACCTAGCCTTCACTTCTTTAATTGTTATGCTGTACAGAAGCTCTTAGGTTTAATAAGGTCCCATTTGTCAATTGTTGACCTTATTTTTTGTGCAGCTGCTGTCTGATTTAAAAAGTCTTATGTCATCTTGACTGCTTATTTGTTAAGCAGTTCATGTATATAGTATCTTTAGGAGGAGGTTTTGCTTTTTTCATGAACTTATGATGTGTAATCAAGAGCAAGCGATATGGTCAGTAGTGTTTTAGGGGTCTAGGGACCTCAGAATAACAGCTTCAAGAGAAAGAAACTGTTCCTGTCATTGGAATGTTATTTTGTTAACCTTTGTTTTCTGTTAAGGAAAAACGTCCCCTTGTTATGTAACCTTTTATTTTCTTTTTATAATGTATATACTTTACATAACATATAGTTGTAGGCTTCTATATGGCTTTTTATAAAGGCCTTTAGTGTTGATTATCACTCCCCATTTGGCTCCTCTGCCCTGACTTCCCACTTCTCACCTCCTTCATCCCTTCTTTTTTATTCTTTCACCTCCTTTATATAATTGCATTCAACCACCCCTCCCAAGAATTCTCCTACCATCTATTGCCATCTATTAGTTTTCTGCCCTCTCTGGGTTTTCAGTTTGAAACATGTATATCTATGGTTTCAAAGATGGCATTTTACATGAGACATTTGTCTTTCTGCGTCTAGATTACATCATTATGGATGATTAATTCCAATTCCATCCATTTACCTTAAAATCAGAATTTCTGTTATTTTAATAGTTCAAGAATGTTCCATTGTGTATATGTACTACCATTCTGTACCCGTTTATCAGTTGATAGATGTGTATATACGGTATTCCCAATTTCTGGCTACTAGGAAAAGGGTAGCAATGAACATTTATATGTGTAGTAGGGCATAGTATCTAGGGTACATGTCCATGGGTGGTATGGCTGCATCTAATGGTAAATAATTTCTAGCTTTGTGAGGAATGTCTACACTGATTTTTATAGTGTTTGTATCAGTTTGGACTGCCAGAAGCAGTGGGTAAGAGTTTCCCTTTGTTCAGCGTGTAGTCTCAATTTTTAATTAAGTTCCTTGTTTTTTTTTATGTAAAGTTTTTGGATTTCTTTGTATATTTTATATAGTAAGCCTCTGTCAGAGATACAGCAGGTGATTTCCCATTCATTAGGTTGCTACTGAACTTGAACACTTGAATCTTTACTTTACAAAAGCTTTATAATTTCATGAAGTAACATTTTTCAGTTGTTGGACTTAACATTATTGGAGTCCTGTTCCACAAATCTGTTATGTGGCTATGTGTTCCAATGTATTTTCTAATTTCTCTTCTATCTGATTCAGGGTACCAGTCCTTGTGCTGAGTTTCTTGATCTATCTGGAATTTTGTGCATGGTGTGAAATAAGGATCTAATTTCAATCGTTTCCTTATTGCTATCCAGTTGGACCGGTACTGTTTGTTCAACATGCTGTCTTTTCTCCTGTATGTTTGTGGTTCTTTTTTAGAAACAAGGTGGCTAGAAATGAGTGACTTTACATCTGGGCCTTAAGTTCTATTCCACTAACCAGTGTGTATGATTTTAGGCCAGTACTGTGCTGTTTTTATTAGTATATCTCTCTACAATAATTTGAAATAAAGGATGGTAATTCCTCCAGCACTTCAATTCTTGTTCAGGATTATTTTGGCTATCATGGAGTTTTGTGTTTCCATATGAAATTGCAATGATTTTTTTAAATTTCTGTATGTGTATGAATGCACTGTCTGCATGCAAATCTGTGCACCCATGTCCTGCAATGCCGCGGAGGTCAGAAGAGGGTATCGGATACCCCTGGAACTGGAGCTCTCCCTGAATTGGAGTTTCAGACGGTTCTTGGCCACAATGTGGGCACTGGGGATTGAACCCGGTTCCTCTGTAAGAGCAGGCGACACTCTTAACTGCTAGGCCATCTCTCCAGCCCAGAAATTAAGATGATTTTTAAAAACTTTTGTGTAGACTTACTTTGAATCTTAATGAAAGTACATTATATTTGTAATTGTTTTTAGTGTTTTAGTAGGATGTTCATTTTTACAAAATTAATTGTATCTATACATAAACATGGGGGATTATATCTTCTGGTATTTTCTTTAGTATTTTTCTTCAATGTCTTAAACTTTTATTATATTTCAGTATTATGTAGTAGTACAGTTAAAGTGTGATGAATAGATATTTATGGCCTTTCCCAAATTCCCTGATACTTGTTCCATGTACTTCTCACTAATAATTATGTGACTAAATTACTACTGAGATATTTTATACAGGATGTTTTATGAAATATTTATAAAACAACTTAAGTAAAATAATTGTTATCTTTTTTTTTTTTTTTTGGTTTTTTCGAGACAGGGTCTCCCTGTAGCCCCAGCTGCCCTGCAACTCACTCTGTAGATCAGGCTGGCTTTGAACTCACAAAAATCCGCCTGTTATCTTAAATAAATGTTCAAAATAAAATGAAGAAAATGTGATTCTGGAAAAATTTGCAAGTTCATTACAAATATTCCCTGCCAGAATTTAGGTTACATTTTATTACATTTATTTATTTGTGCTTAGCCTCATGCATGAGTGTGTGTGTGCACATAGAAGTATGAGCCAAAGCCCACATATGGAGATCTGAAGACATGAGTTATATGACTTTCCACCATGAGGGTCTGGAGATTAACTCAAGGCATATTGTTTAGCAATAAGAGTGTTCATCAGCTGAGGCATCTAACTGGCCAGGTTAATTTCTAAGTCTCTGTGTTCTTGCTCCCATTCTCTCTCTGTCTCTCTTTGTCTCCATCTCTCTCTGTCTCTGTCTCTGTCTCTCTTTCTCTATATATATATATCTGTGTTTGTGTGTGTGTGTGTGTGTGTGTGTGTGTGTGTGTGCAGAGCCTGTATGTTTTAGAAAAAACTGAGGTAAAGTAACTATGAGCTCTCTAAACGTAGAAGAGATTTCTTTATTAGAGATAAAGAAGCAGAGTGGGCTCAATCTGTAAAGCACTTGCCTTTCAACCAGGCAGACCTAAATTCTCTCTTTAGCACCCACATGGAAATGTGCCCAACTTGTTGATGATATATTTGGGTCCCATTTCTCCAGAGGCTAAAACATACAGATAATGGAAAAGAAACACAGGGTAGGAAATTGGAGCCTAAGCTGTAGTTCAGGTGTCTAGTGTACATGAAGCCCTGAATTTGAGCTGCAGCAGTGCTTAAACTTGGGTAGTTTGCTCTGTGTTTTATGTAATAATTACAGAGACTGCATTTTGCATTGAAATTTTTTGAGTAGGGATTTTGATATATTCAAATTTATGTCTCAAAAACTGGAATACCCAAAAGTAAAAACCAACTTTGACATTTTTCTTGATGGATTTTATTTTAGAAACTAAATATCATTATGTTTAGATTTCTTTTTTTAATATATATATAATATATAATTTTATTTATTTTTGTATGTGTATGAATGTACTGTCTGCATGCAATTTTGTGCACCTGTGTTGTGCAATACCGTGAAGGTCAGAAGAGGGCATGGGATTTCCCTGGAACTGGAATCAAAGACAGTTCTCAGCCGCCATTTGGGTGCTGGGGATTGAACCCAGGTCCCCTGCAAGAGCAGTTGGTGCTCTCAACCTCTAGGCCATCTCTCCAGCCTGATGTTTAGATTTCTTTAAATGTATAATTTAAAGGAAAATACTTCTAGCTCTTGACTGATCTTTCTAGAGTTTATCTCATCCTTAATATGCTACACTGACAGTTTTATACATCACATGAGAAAATGTAATTTAATAAAAAGTCTATAATTTATGTGAGAAAGCCATAATGTGTCATGAGGTAATGGAATTAAATTCAGAATCTCAAAGTGGATGATACCACTACCCTGGTCAATGTCTTAAGTGTCTCAAGTCCAAGTGCCTCTCCCCTCCCCAGCATGAATGGATTGCCATACTTCCTTGAAATGTTTCTTCCTAAGAAACATTGAAGTTTCTTATTCACTTCCCCATGTCTCTGCTGGAATTTTCGCCTGGCTTGCACTTTGTTGTGACTTATGCATGGGCCACCTTTGCTGTGAGCTCTTGTAAGTAACTTACCAGCTATATGGGAAACTCTGCTTCCTTATGGTGATCCATCACTTCTAGCCCTAACAATCTTTTTGACCACTCTTCCTCAATGATCCCTGATCCCTGGGAGTTAGAAATTTGATTCTATCTCTATCTTTTAACTGTTTTAAATTCTCAATTATTTTTGTGATGAGGTTTGACCTCAGAGCTCATTTTTTTGCTAGCTAGAAATTCTGTTTCCTTATGTTTTATCTTTTAGAAATTTATTTAAATTTGATATTTTTGAAAATGAATTAGATAATTTGTATGAAATTTATTCAGAAATTACTCTGTAACTGTTTGACTTTATGTAGTTTCTAGATTTTTTTGTTGAAAAACTGTGCAGTTTTGTTTCTGTGCAGTTTTCATACTATAGGCATATGAAGACGATCTTAATTATAATCATCAGTAACCACAATCACAATGATTTATTGTTTATCATGTGTCAGATACATTGGAAATATAATTTTTAATGTTTACCAGCTTGCTATGGAAATGTTTCTTTTACACTGCAATCAATAAGGTATTAATTTTCTTCTTTTCACCCAAATCATTTTCAGAAAACATTTGAAATTTGAACTAAAAACACCATTTTTTTCAAAATCAATTATACCACAATTTTATGTGGTAGATTACAGAATTCTATGAGAGAGTAATGTGCATATTGGGTATATCAAATGTAAAGTAGAACTTAAGGAATTCTATTTTAATTAAATGTGGGAAAGTTTGTGTAGGCAACATAGTCACTATCACTGTATTATCTGCAAGAAGCAGCCATAGTGAAAGGTGTAACACTGAATGCAATGTACTTTGATAGCAGAACATTTTAATTTGATGTTCTATTCTTAGTAGCATATCAATAAATTCTATTTTGCAAGCATATTGTAACTACTAGATTGTCCAAGATGTTTTCATTTCTTAGGCTCCTGTCCTGTGTGTATGTATTTTAGCTATCTTGCATCTTGGAGTAATTTGGAGGAAATATAACATAGGTTTTGCTTACTGGATTAATTCCCTCAAACGTCTTTGGGCTGTTTTACTTTTATAAAACAAATCTCAATTCTTGCTCTTTTCATTCATCACTTTGTAATTTATTCCTACTGAAAGTACATGTGCTCTGAGATTGATGTTCCTTTCATTTTCTTTGTCACCATGAAGTACTGAATACTTTTATTTGTCCCTTTTCTTTCTCCTTTTCAGTTTTGTGTAGGTGAAAGAGAGCATTTTAAGATTCACACATACATTAAGAAACTAGATCTCTAAATCTAATGCATAAATTCACAACAAACACTTCATTGTGGATTAATCTTTAACATTTGTGCCCACAGCGTAAGAAATAATATCAATTTTTTTCTGACTTATTGGTTCTCTTCTTTAAATTTCCATTTAACTCCAAATATCATTATTGTTTTCATTATGTTTGCTCAGAGCATTTGATGTTCCAAATGTCTTTCCTGTCAAGTTCTGTGCAATGTTTATTACATTAAAGGACTTTGCCAGGTTTTCTACACCATTCATTCCATGTTTAACTCACCACTCTTGAACAAACAAGGTTCCACTCTTTGTGACTAGAACTCTTATAACTGGTCATTATTCCCTCAGTCAAACAAATTAATGTTGGTTTTGTCCTGCTTCAATCTGCAGAATTTCATCAAAATTTCTAGTCTTAAAAAAACTGCCTTCTTTGTTTTGGTCTCTAGTCAATTCTAGCTGTTTTCTTTCATGGGCTCCCAGCTTGTCCAGGCGTAACCTTTCAATCCTACTAAAGAAGCACATGCCATTAGATATATAGGTATTTAAACAGTATAATATATAGTCTTTCGGTCCTACTAATGAAGCACTCGCAATTGGATATATAGGTATTTAAACATTACTAATTGTTATGGTAGGTTACATTGGTATAGACACAGATGTTTGGATGGTATGTTAATCCATGAATTACATTTTCTTCTGTTAAGTGTGACAGGGTCATCGTGTGGTTTATAACATCTCATAACCATTAGAGGATGTAAGCTTGTGGCATCAGCCATGGGTTATTCCTCCAAGGAGAGAGCCAATAGCCAATTAGATTTGGGATATACAGACGTAAGGCTGCCACTGCTGCACAGTATTTCCAGGCAGATGAGGTGTAGCTGGTGCTGATGGAGGGGTTTTTCTTGACTCAAGGAGACCCATATTTGCTTTATTGGTTTAGTGGCCTTTGGTAACACTCTCTGTCCATCCGTATGCTTGCAAGTGCAGTCTCCATACATCTTTCCCATGTTTATATCAGGTCTTCAACAGCAGGGCCTTATCGCCTCTCTTCCTGCAGATATCCCGGTTTGGAGGCAAGGAGCCTTTACCTTTTGTGGGGGCTTGGATCCGCTGGCCAACATCTCCTTGGTAGAGTAATCCATTGTTGTTGTCAGAGCTCCTGTATTAATATATTTTGCTTAAGTTCGTAGCTTAAGGAGACTTTAGCATTATATTTGGTTCTGAATAGCAAATAATCCTTTTCACAGTTTCTATGTCCATTAGTCAATTAAAGAAGGCAGTTTTACCGATTTTACACAACAGCTCCAGAGAAAGTAGACTGTTTTGCATCTCATCCACGTGTGCCCCTTTTCTAAGCCTAGGGAACAATCTGCGGAAGAGGAGGACGCAGTAGAATGTAAGGGCTACGATTGGGGTGAAAGGTGAAACTACAACAATATAGTCTGGACACTTATTTGATCAACCCCCAGCTGGATGGTGGGACCCATGGGCTATGTGGATTTGGGCACAACTGCTTGCAAATTGGTTTTACATGAAGGATGCTTGTGCTCACAAATTATCACTTATTGTTAAAAAAAAATGAAAACAAAACAACAGCAAAAAAAACCCAGAAAGATGCATAAAAGTTACGGCAGAATGCATGTTCTGGGTTGGGTAGGGGTGGGGCGGGGTGAAAGGAAGGGGATATACGCCTGAACTGAATTGGAAAATGATGTATGAAATACACAAAGCATCAATAAAAAAAATTAAAAAAAAGAGCTTCAAAGTCATAAAGAAAAGTGATACTGCAACTAAGAACAGGACTCCTGTCTCCTGATAGGTTCTAGAATGGTGGCTGTCTGAGTGTGCTTTCCGTAAGCCCAAGCCCTCCCCTCAGGCAGTAGCGTACACTCCAGCTGTGCTTTTTGAAGAGTTAGTTCATTGCTGTGGTCTCTGATTGGTTCTATTCTGTTAGACTCTCATCCATCAACCAGCTCACCCCATTGAGGTTGGTCAGCTCAGTGGACTCTACTGGTCAATGGGTGCTAGAGATATGAGAAGACAGGCTGTAAGTCTGGGATTTCCAGAAGGACTGTGTTTGGCTTCTCATTATGAATCATCTCTACAGAGCCCTGGAATCAGTCAATCATCCTCTGGGCTTTCCACAGAGCACTTTAATAAGGTCACTTTCTAGCCTAAACTGGACTTCCAGATGAGATCATCCAGATGGAAGCTGTGGAAGGAAGTGTTGCTTTTGTTCCTTCTCCTCTGCCTCCAGCTCTTCTGGCATTAGTTGGGCTCCTGGTGTGTATTAAGGAACTTGGGGATCCATTAGCACCAGGCCTGGAGTTACTCAGAGTGTGGAAGCAGAATCATCAGGAAACAACACATCACTACCCCGTGTGGAAGTGTCACAGCAGATGGGTGAACAAATACCAGGAAGTGCTGGGAGGAAAGTGTCTGCTTGGGCACAGCATCCTCAGAGAAGACTTATTCTCTGTGGGGCTTGAACAAAGTAAGTCCAGCAGAGTCTGTGGAGCCACACAAGCTCCGCTCTCTGCCTCATGGGGTGGCCGGCTCCTTCCTGTCCCAGATGACTAAGTTCCCAACTGAGCTGAGGCAGGCCGTCACTCAAAAGAGACTTAATAGTGGAGAATGGTGAAGAACTTCAGATGGCTGTCCCCAGAACCCACTTCCTCGAAGAGCTTTCCTGTATTGTGCTTAGATTCACAGAAGCATAAAACAGGCAATTTGGATTTGACCTTAAAGTTATTCTCCTATGCTGCAAAGTAGCGCTCTGGCCCAGTAGAAATAACAATCCTTTAAATTTGCCTAACATTATATAGTTACACTTCATTTCGTTTGGCTGGTACCTGCAGATGTAATCAGCATTCACATTCACCCCGTGATTGCCCAAAGTAACCCTCTTTGGGGCTCAGTATAAACCGTGCCTCCAGGCACCAGTCAGGACTTTTTGTCCTCATCTTTTGGTTCCGCCATGGCTAATATCTCTGGATTTGAGGCTCAAGGAAGCCAGTAGCTTGGTCCTTGTATAAGAGAATAAAATGTCCTGAGTAAGTGAAGAGAATCTGGGATAGTAGGCAACCTTAATGAGCAACTCACACAACAGCCAGCTCAATGGAGCACAGCACAGCTGACAGGAAACGTCTCATCTCCAAACACAAATGTGGTGTCCAGCAAAAAGGCAGGCAGTGCAGGGGATATACTTGACTGAGAAAGAGAAAAATGACTGTGACTAGAGGGTGAAAATAAAATTCCAATTATCCCCCCCAAAAAAAACTGCCTTCTTTAATTAAGTAATAGACATTGGAACTGTGAAAAGGATTATTCTCTATTCAGAACCAAATATAATACTAAAGTCTCCTTAAGCTATGCACTTAAGCAATATATATTAATACAGGAGAGCGCTGATATCAGCAATGGATTATTCTACCAAGGAGATGTTGGCCAGGGCATCCAAGTCCCCCCAAAATGTAAAGGCTTCTTGCCTGTAAACTGGGATACCTGCAAGAAGAGAGGTGATAAGGCCCTGCTGTCCAAGACCTGATGTAAGCATGGGAAAGATGTATTGAGACTGCACTTGAAAGTGTACAGTTGGTCTCTGGAATACCAGAGGCTGTTACCAAAGGCCACTAAACCAATAAAGCAGATATAGGTCTCCTTGAGTCAACCAAGACTCCTCTGTAAGCACCAGCTACACCTCACCTGCCTGGAAATACTGTGCAGCAGTGGCAGCCATATGCCTGTATATCCCAAATCTAATTGGCTATTAGCTCTGTCCTTGGAGGAATAACCCATGGCTGATGCCACAAGCTTACATCATCTAGTGGTTAGATGTTATAAGCCACAGTAAGACCCTGTCACATTTAACAGAAAAAACATAATTCATGGATTAACATACCATCCAAACATCTGTGTCTATACCAAATTAACCTACCATAACAATTCGTACTGTTTAAATACCTGTATATCTAATTGCTTATGCCTCATTAGTAGGGTTGAAAAGTTATTCCTGGACAAACTGTCAACCCATGAAAGGAAACAGCCAGAATTCACCAGAGTCCAAGACAACAGCTCCAGGGAAAGTAGACTTTTTTGCTTCTCATCCACCTGTGACCCTTTACTAAGCCTAGGGAACAATCTTCTGTGGAAGAGGAGGCATGGTAGAATGTAAGGGCTTCGATTGTGGTGAATGGTGAAACTACAGAAATACAGTCTGGACACTTATTTGATCAACCCCCAGCTGGATGGTGGGACCCATGGGCTATGTGGATTTGGGCACAACTGCTTGCAAATTGGTTTTACATGAAGGATGCTTGTGCTCATAAATTGTTACTTATTGTTAAAAAAAGAACAAAAAGAAAGAAGTCATAATAAAAAAAGAAATTATACAGTGAACACTCTGGAAAAGAAAAGGAAAAAAAAAGCTTCTTATTTAAAGCGATCCTTGTTATACTACTGTATACAATATAATTTTTCTAGGATTTTTAAATTATTTTATTATTTATTATTTATATGTGGTTTACTGGATGCATGCATGTAAGTGATTTCATATCATACGAAGCCTAGGGAGGTAGAACAGGGCATCGGATCCCCTGAAACAATTTACAAAAGTTGTTAACCACCATGTGGGGGGCTTGGATTTGAATCTGAGTCTTCTAAAAGAGCAGAATTAATCTTTTTTTTTTTTTAATTTCCAAAGTTGTTTCATAGTATTAGTCATTTTGTTTGTGTATTATTATTATTGATGATACAGGGATAAGGTCACAAAATGACCTTAAACTTGGGGTACTCCTTCCTCAGCTTCCTGAGTTCTAGAAACTCAAATGTGGACATACACAACTGGTTCTCCTGGCTTTTAATTCCACCTTAAATAATGGACATTTTTAAAATAGTCCTGCAATCACTAATCACATACTTTGTAATGGAACTAAGAGAATTTTTTTGAGAATAAATTTATTTATTTTCGGTTTCTTTTTTTTTTTTTTTTCAACTACTCTCCAGACCTCAGAAACTGCTTTTTTTTTTTTTTTTATTTTTTGCTTATTTTACATTTCTAGATCAGTATGTTATAAATTGTGTTTTATTTATTTTATCATAGCATATGTTTTTTATTCTTTCCAAGTAAGTATTTTAGTTGTTATATTAACCATATTAACTATGCATAACAGTATAAAATTATTTGATCTAGTCTCAAAATGATGATTGCCTGATGAGTTCTGCATTTGAAAATAAAATTGAAAGATATTTTAGACTATCTCTCTTTGTCATAGACGTAAAACATGTGAATAATATATATTTATATATTTTATATACATATCTCTGTTACATAAAAGTACTGAATATTAAATTGATGAGTAAAATAAAAATAATGATTTCTCATTGCTCACTGAATTAAAAATGTGCTGAGTTAAATTATTAATGTCTCATGAGCTCTTTTATATTTTACTGGAGTTTTTTCCCCCAGATTCTTTTACATAGCATATAGGATTCTATAGTAGCCTGGAGCTGCTATTGACATTCAAAGATGCTTTGGTGTCTTGCTGTGTTGAGAACACCAGTCATCTTATTGTAATGGGGACCAACAGAGTTTCTGATTCCAGTGCATTTACTGGCACTATTGTTTAATTCTGCAGTCTTCTTTTTATCTTTCAAAATTGCTAAGATTTATATTTGAGATGATCTGACAGCTCTTTCTTGCACATTAGTATTAATTTGACATTTTATTTCTTTTTATTATTTGCTATTGTTTATTAATACTTTCAAAAAATCCCTACAGTAGACAGAAATATTTAAAGAATAAATAAAATTATTTAAATTTCATCTGCACAATAAGGGAACGGCTTCTCCTAAAATCACATTTAGACATTGCACGTCTAAGGATATATTTTATGTTGGAATGAGTTATTTATTAGGCAGCATTCAGAGGCTTTACACAAAGTATACTATATATATATATATATATATATATATATATTAATTCTTATATATACATATATAAGAATTAATTAGCATGCCATTTTCATTGTCTTTCACAAATATGTGCATTTGTAGAGACTACTTAAAATATATTTCATTTCATTTTTATTGTATTGTGTGTTTATGTGCATGTCTGTGTGTGTGTGTGTGTGTGTACACAATTTCAAATTTTAGGAACAAGTTTTCTGTGGGAAAATTTAGTTAAGATGGATAGCATTCTAAACCAATGGGACCTCCTTGGCCACACCCATGGGGTGGGATACAGTGAAGAAAAGATTTAGGATTCGGCATTGAGATTTGAGTCATGGTTGCTATATAACCAGACTTTTTGCAATAAAATCTCTCTCTGCATTTGGACTTTGACATGCGTTCACCTGGTGTGCTTTCTTGCACGTGTTTACCCCGTGGATCATCCTGGGATTAAACGGACCCCACAAATCTCAGGGGGCTCCCCACAGTTCTCACCTTGTTCTCCACGTTCTAGGGATTTAGTTCAAGTTATCATTCTCACATAACAAGCAATTTAATACACCATTCCATCTTTTAGGCTCTTAATTTGTTTTTCTATTAATTTCTTTTTGTAGTTATCTTCAATGTATAAGGCAAAATTTAGAGTCCAATTATTTTCTTGCCCTTTATTGCAAATTGATGATAAGTTATGTTGTTTTTCATTGTGGTAGGTAAAATAATAAATGTTCATTTGGTAATCTAACCTTTATAATCTGTGATTCATAGTAGAAATGAACTTCAAATTGCCGGGCACTCTGAAAAGATAATTTAGAGATGAAAATGTCTATCTTGTGTCTATCCCCTTTAACAGCCAGATAATGAAGATTACCTTTCCCCAAGGAAATGTCAGCAGTCTAATGGATTTTCTCCTCTTAAGTGAATGCTCATGTTGCCACATTAACTAATAATAACAATTTTAATAGAGAATAAAAGAACGTCCTTTCTGGCCAATATATCATGATATTTTTACATTTATTTTACAAAAAGGTCCACCTTTTGCCTTTGATGTAGAGGGATTTCCCTGGCTACTGGAAAGATTGTCTTTCCATCCCTTCATGTAAGCAATTGGATTCCCTAATATCTGGATATTAGTAAGATTAGCCTTTTCCTGAGCATGATTAGGAATAGTAGAAATGTAACATGGAAACCGAACTTTAATCTTCCCATGTCCTCCTTTCTATGTTTTATGCCAATTTGCATCATCTTACTAAATATAATTTCAATAAAAATGTTTGTCAACCACTCAATTGGCCTTTGTATTTTGATATCAACTCATTTAAAACCATCTTGTCCAAGAAAGGATAGAAGTCCATCTGCCTCTCCTCCTGTACATGCTCTGGAAAAGCTCTGTATACTTGCTAATATCTGATCTGAAGACAAAATGCCTAAATGCACCACTAATCTAATGTTCATAAGCATATAGATATAAATATACATGTATGTGCACAGTCTTTGCAATGAGAAAAGTACAATTTAATAATATATGCATTTTTACTACAAATAGCACATAATATATTTTATTATATAATAATATTTACAAATAAACATCTATTCCCATAGTTTTGAAACATCTAATTCAGTTAGTACCATCAAAAACAAGCAGTAAAAATGTAGAGTTATTGAGTTACAATAGTGCTTAGACATTTCTCTAACTGGTCATTACTTTTTGACAATTTTGGTGCCATTTTCTTAGAACCTAAGAGTATTTGGAAGGAGAAATCATAAGCCAGAGCAGAATACTCAGTGTGCTTCTGATAGCTTTGCATTGTGCATGAGGTACCAAGAAATATCAGCAGAGAAGTTGACCCATCTAAACATTAAAAGGAAGAAAATCCTCAGACCTCTACAAACATCTCTGTGGATCCTATTTGTAACAACTGTTTATAATGTGCCCCAATGAACTTTACCTTCCAGGTGCCAAAGCAAAGTTTTAGTATGAGAGACTTTCTTACCTCTTTTTCACAGAACAAAGAAAAATATGATGGTAATGAAGTAATTCCCTAATTGTAAATAAGAGCTGACTATTATAGAGTCAATCTCTTATAAAACCAGTACAAGTGCTTTCTTTAATTGACTGATAGACATAGGAACTGTGAAAGGATAATTCTCTATTCAGAGCCAAATATAATACTAAAGTCTTTTAAGCTGGGTAATTAACCAAAATATATTAATACAGGAGAGCTCTGATATCAGCAATGGATTATTCTGCCAAGGAGATGTTGGCTACAGGATCCAAGCCCCCCAAAAGGTATAGGCTTTTTTCCTGTAAACTGGGATACCTGCAAGAAAAGAGGAGGTAATTCCCTGCTCTCGAAGACCTGTTGTAAAAATGGGAGAGATATATTGAGACCACACTTGCAAGCATACAGTTGGTCTCTGGAATGTCACAGAGTGTTACCAAAGACCACTAAATCAATAAAGCAAACATTTGTCTCCTTGAGTCAAGCAAGTCTCCTCCATCAGCATAAGCTACACATCACCTGCCTGGAAATACTGTGCAGCAGTGGCAGCCATATGTCTGTATATCCCAAATCTAATTGGCTATTAGCTCTCTCCTTGGAAGAATAATTCACAGCTGATGCCACAAGGTTATGTCCTCTAGTGGTTAGGAGATGTTATAAGCCACAGTAAAAGCTTGTCATCTTTTACAGAAAAGCTATAGTTCATGTATTAGCATACCATCCAAACATCTGTGTCTATACCAATGTAACCTGCCATAATAATTAGTACTGTTTAAATGCCTATGTATCTAATTGATTGTGCTTCATTAGTAGGATTAAAAGGTTATTCCTGGATAAACTGCCAACCCGTGAAAGGAAACAGACTGAACTGATCAGAGTCCAAAATGACATCTCCAGAGAAAGTGGACTGTTTTGCTTCTCACTCACTTGTGCCCCCTTTTCTAAAGCCTAGGGAACAATCTGTGGAAGAGGGGGCATGGTAGAATGTAAGGGCTGTGATTGGGGTGAATTGTGAAACTACAGCAATATAGACTGGTCTCTTATTTGATCAATATGCTTGTACATACAAGCCCCCCCCCCCCGCCCGCTGGACAATGGGGACCTTAGGCTGTATAAGTTTGGGCATAGCTGCTTGCAAATTGGTTTTACATGAAGGATGCTTGTATTCATTACTTATTACTTATTATTAAAAAAAGAACCCAAGGCTAGGCAGGCCACAGGACACAAGGGAGAACCCAATACTAGCTTTCTACTAAATGTCATATTAAACTGGAAAAAATAACCATGTTAAAATTTTGTGTGTGCGTTAAATAGAGGGTAAAAATTAAAATCAGAATAGGTAATATAAATCACACATTCATGCTATAGTGAAGATGTTCGTGATTTTATGTCCAGCTTCAAATTTAATAGCCTCCAAACAAATTAAGTGATAAACAATGGAATGATTAATAAAACATTTTTAGTTAGTGTTGAGAATTATAACCTTCACAAATATGAGCATATACATTGTGGATCACATTCTCTCACAGGAAAAGTATATTATTATAATATATTCAAAGTTCATTCTACAAATTTAATCAAATTTAATCACTGTATGAAGTGGCAAGCCTTACTTTGTTGAACATAGACATTTATGTTTTGATTTTGCACAAATCCTGTTTATAGTAAAGATAGTATAATTTAAACTCACCTGAATTTCACCCTCATGTTTGAATAGAAACAACACAGTTAGCTCTGAGAATTCTATGGTGTCATGGTTAATCCTGGGTGTCAACTTGACTGGACTAAGGAACAAATAAGAGAAAAGGGTCTTCTGATTGGACCACCTCAACCCGGATGGCCCACCCCAAATGTGGGTGTTACCTTCTGCCGGCAGGCAGTATTTAAGGCCACGGCAGCGGGAGCTGGTCCCTTTT
>VZQC01005527.1:1021004-1061306 GCA_009823505.1 Rhizomys pruinosus
CCTCTCTTCTTGCAGGTATCCCAGTTTAGAGGCAAGGAGCCTTTACCTTTTGTGGGGCCTTGGATCCCCTGGCCAACATCTCCCTGGTAGAATAATCCATTGCTGATGTCAGAGCTCCTGTATTAATATATTTTGCTTAAGTGCATAGCTTAAGTACTTTAGTATTATATTTGGTTCTGGTAATTTAGTATTATATTTGGTTCTGGGAAGACCCCAACACCTTTCAAAGGAGGACCTGTTTCAGACAGATTCACAAAGAAAAATCACCCTTTAGATTAATTCAGACTTAACTGATTGGCGACATCTTCCCCTTTGTCATCTGATGTATCCTAGTCAGCTGTAGTCACAGTCCCACACTGGCAGGTGGAACTACAGGAATTTCACAGGGTATAGACACCAGAAGTGAGCATCTTGGAAGCCTGTCAGATGCCTCCTGCTGGTAATGAAGAATGGATGGAAAGTGAAGAGGCTGTAAACTGACAGCTGGCACACCAGGTGACCCCAGCCCCTGGGTTCCTGAGTCCACTCACATTGCACACTGAGAAAGAGGTCCCTTGGCTTTTATATTTCCTGTTTGTTTGTTTGTTTGTTTGTTTTTGAGACAGGATCTCACTGTAGGCAGTGATGTTATGTAGACCAGGCCTCACTCTTACAGAGAACATCTGCCTCTCCCCTCCAGGTTGTTGGGATTAAAGGTGTGTGCCACCACACTGCTTACATTATATTGGCTTGCAGCTTAATTGCACTTCATCCTTCTTTTTCTCCAGTATTTCCAAAAGCATACAAGAGCCATCCATACATTCCTTTAGTGGCTACCTCCTCCAGACATCTCAAAGACCCTTTCCCATGAGTGTTCTGACCCAGCTTACCGCCAGCAAACCCCCCACGGCTGCTAGCACAGCCGACCAGTTACCCTAGATGGTGATCCCTAGGAAGCAGATTCTGAGGCAGGGATTCCATGCAGTTTTATTGACAGATGTTTTCAGGAGCATACCCATAAGGAACAGAAGAAGGCAGGACTCCGAAGTAGAGAGCTGAATGCTTAGGAGTTGCATCAGATACAATGTCTGATCCTATGCAAAGTTCTAGAGCTCTAAGATCTTTCACGATCTCACATGAAAACAAAGAGCCAGGCTTTTTATACCTGTATACCTTCAGGAAGGAACTCAGCTGAGTGAGCCATTCGCAGCTAACAGGACTGGCAGCTACAGAAATTAGAAATTAGTACCATCGTGTTGACGGGTTCTCTGAGCAGCACACCTCAGCACACTTAACATACATTCTCTCTAGCTCCATCAATAAACTAGAGCTACAAACCGAGAGAACAAGAGACTGAAGCAGTCCAAAGGAGATTACATAAATTATATATACATATATAAANTGTTTCCAGGGGTTCCTTATTACAGTATATCTTCACAAATAATGTAGGGAAAGCCAGGACTACATTTTGTTTGACATAGCCACTGAGTGTCATTGGTGCTGAGCATATCTAATGACTGGCCTAAGAACCCAATGGGTCCAAACCTAGTCATGTTTGTAAAATCAGAACTCCTTCCTAACTTCTGAGTGCAGTCACTTGAGTGGCAGGTTGCTCCCCGCAGATCAGTGCCTTCTGACTTAGATACCCCAAGGTAGGTAGGTATAAGCCAGATAAATTCAGCCCAAGTTTAGATATATCCTTCTTTATATCTGTAGCAATAAATGATATATCCTTCTTTATATCTGTAGCAATACATGATATATTTTTAAATTTTTATTTATTTTTATTATGTGTATGAATGTACCGTCTGCATGTAGGTCTGTGCACTTGTGTTGTGCAGTGCCACGGAGGTCAGAAAAGGGTGTCGGATTCCCCTGGAACTGGAGTTAAAGACCATTCTTAGCCGCCATGTGGGTGTTGGGAATAGAACCCAGGTCCTCTACAAGAGCAGTCGACTCTCTTAAATGCTAGGCCATCATCTCTCCATCCACAATAAATGATGTATTTTTTAAAGTGATTTGCTTCTGTAACAGAAATGCTATGGAAATAGCTAGCTATTCTTAGCAGAATAAACTTGGCATTACTAGGAAGTAAACAAGTTATTTACAACTTCCTGGACTCCAGAGACCACTGTCTTCCCTGAGTTCCCAGGGGTCATTCCTTCTGGTTTTCCTCAGGCCCCCTTTCTGGGGTTGTCCCCTCCGCATCCTCCTGAAGAGGTGGCCGGGGTCTCCTCCTCGGCTCTCTCCTCACTCTACACATTGTCCCTCACCAATCGCCCCCTTTGATCTGCACACTGTACACCTTCACCTCTCACTTCACTCTGAGCTCAGAATCACTTCCTGCCACCCTCCCAACAGTCCCTTCCATGAGCACTTCAAATTCAACTCATCTCAAACCAGACTCCTTGGTATAGCCTTCAAGACTGTCCTGATCTCACCCCTGTCTAACAGGGCTCTTCTTCCTCTCCATTCACTCTTGTTCTGCATTTTACGATGGTTATTTCTGTATAGACTGCCCACTTCGATGTCTTTGTGCTTTCACACTGTTCCTTCTGCTAAGGAACAGGCTGTTTCTCCTCTTCTGCTGTGTCCAAGTCCCATGTACACACCACCTTCTATAGGGATTATTTCTTGGAACCACACCCAACACAAATCTCTCCCTGAAGCCTCTGTGTTATGTCAAAGCAGCCACCATAGCCTGCTCTGTACTGTAGTTCCTGAACTTCCATCCGTGTTTCCCAGAACACCGTGAATTCCCTCCGGGCTTATACTAAGCTGCTCCACTCACAAGTATTATTGTTCAGCTCAATCTCTTGCATATGGTAGTGTAGGGACTGTGAAATAGTGTTCCTATGACTTTAAAAATATGTTTGGTGGGGCTGGAGAGATAGCCTAGCGGTTAAGAGCCCTGACTGCTCTTGCAGAGGACCCGGGTTCGATCCCCAGCACCCACATGGCGGCTGAAAACCATCCTTAACTCCACTTCCAGAGGAATTTGACACCCTCTTCTGACCTCTGCGGCATTGCACGACACGGGTGCACCAACCTACATGCAGACAATGCATTCATACACATATGAAAATAAATAATGAAATTTTTTTAAAAAATAAAAATAAAAATATGTTTGGTAAATCAAGCTATAACCTTGAGCATGTATGCCCGGACAGCCTTGTTGCCTGAGAAAGTTTATTCAAGAAGGCTTGCTGAGGAGTTATCTCCTGCAATGCCAGGACTCCTCTAGTTCTCAAGAGACATTTTGCTTTCCCAAGAAGGCATGCAATGATGAGAATGCTATCCTGCTTATGTTTCCCTGAATTACCGTATTCTGGCCACTTTATTCTTATTCATTGTTCTATAGATATTCATCTGTGACTCTAATGAATATAGTACAAAAGCAGAGCTCTCTGTGTCTTTAGTGTTCATGCATGGATGTAGAAATAGAAATAAAGCAAAGACTAAAACTGCACAGGCCCCCTGGTTCCTTTCTTCAGATCCATGTAATCTTTTCAGGTCCCATGGCTACACACAGTAGACTTATATTACAGTATGAACACAGACCAATGTAATTCTAGCTTAAACACAATAGAAGTTTTGCTGTCTACAGAGACAAAGCCTCCTGAGAGTTTTGGGCTCTGTCATCCCTGGGGTGTTGGCCTTGGTTGGGCTTATGGGTCTGAGAGGACATTAGTGTATCTACATTATCAGACAGCATGGTAGAGGAGCTAAGAGACAAGCCCTGTCCACGCTGTGACCTGGAATTGATAAGCTCTGCTACTCCGCGTCCATAGAACTTCACCGCACACCTCACATACAGCTGCAGGCAAACTAACGGATGCAGTCTTCCAGCAACAGCCATGTGCACAGGTGGAACATGGGGAGGGAGGGGGGGTTGCGTGCTGGAAAGCAATGCGCAGCTTTCCTTATAACCCATAGATGTTCCTGTTCTCTTTGGAATGTTACATTTCAAACAGGAGAATTCACTTGCAGAAGTAGGCTAGCACATAAAGGAGGAAAAGGTAAAAAAGAAAAAAGCAGTCATTGTTGGAACAAAATGGCTCCTGAAAAAGTATAGAAAAATTCTCACTGGAATTGGAGTACAGATGTTGTTAGCTGCTATATGTGTGCTGGGAATTGAACCCAGGTCCTCTGCAAGAGCAGCCAGTGCCCTTAACCACTGAGCAATCTCCCCAGCCCATTTTTTTAATTTTATTTATTTATTTGGGGGGGGGTATTTTTGAGACAGGGTCTCCCTGTAGCCCCAGCTGACCTGGAACTCACTGTGTAGACCAGGCTGGCCTTGAACTCGCAGAGATCTGCCTACTTCTGCCTCCCCAGTACTGGGATTAAAGGAAACTACTTATCATCAATTAGTAGAATGTGGAGCTTTTGGAAGAGTGGCTCAGCAACTTTACCAGCCCCTCGTATGCTTAATCCAAACCAGTAAAGCAGCTGTAAAGGCCTGGACTAAAGTCCCAGGTCTTAATACAGCCTCAGGGTCCTTTGCCACCATCAGACAAAAATCTACAGCGCCCTCTATGGACTGTGTTAATGGCCTGCAGCCAGCTATGGAGAGGCAGGTGGACAGTACAGAGGGTGCTGCACCTTGTCTGTTTCCTTGGCTTGTGAGAAGGCAAATATGATAAAAGCCGGCCAAAATGTTGGCCCTGCAGAACATAAAGGCCAAATGCTGGCCGCAACTCTGCTGCCTCTTGATGGTTTCAAATGTGGAGACAGGCCATGTCCAAAGACAGTACAAACCAAGGAGGTTTGTACCTCCTTAATAATTCTCAGCCGAACAAGCTCCCATCTAAAGTATGCCCAAAATGAAAAAAGGGCTTTCACTGGGCTAACCGATGCCAATCTAAAGTTGATAAAGGAGGAAATCCAGCTTTGGGAAAAAAATGGGGAACTGAGTGCACGCAGCAGTTTGACGAAGAAAAACCAGCCAGTCCTCCTCCAGCCCATCTCAAACAGCTCCAACATCAGAGCTCCCCTCAAGCCCTATGACAATACAAAGGTTTGCGTATCCACTACTGAGAGCAATACAAGACTGGGATTTTCCTGAATTTCTAATTGAAAACTTAATTATGGATCTGGCTTCTGAGATAATTTTTTTTTAAAGACTGGATTTATTTGTCATCTAACAAAATTAGGCGTTGGAGAGATAGCCTAGGGTTAAAGAGCACAAACTGCTCTTGCAGAGGACCCGGGTTTGTCTCCCAGCAACCCACATGGCGGCATAACCATCTGTAACTCCAATTTCCAGGAGAACTCCAGTTCCAGGGGAATCCAAGAGCACTCTTCTGACCTCCGCGGCATTGCACAACACGGATGCACAAACCTACATGCAGACAGTATATTCATGACACATCAAAAATAAACACAAAAAATAATTAAAAAATACAAAAATTAGATTTTATAGAAGTTAACAAAGGATCTTGTGATGGTTTAATCCTGTGTCAAGTTTGACTGACTAAGAACAAAATAAGAGAAAAAGGATCTTCAGATTGGACTACCTCACCCGGAATGGCCCATCCCCAAATGTGGGCTTACCTTCTGCCTGGCAGGCAGTATAAAGGCATGCCAGGGCTGGAGAGATGGCTAAAGCGAGGGTTCGCGACCGCTGCTCTTACAGAGGGACCCGTGAGTTCGAATCCCCAAGCACCCACTGGACGGCAGAGCGCGTCTGAAACTCCAACTTCCGAGAACCTCCAGTCCAGGGGAATCGAGACCGTCTTCTTCTGACGGCTCACGCGGCGTTCACGACAACGGGTGTCCACAGACTTGCATGCAGCAGTACATTCATACACATACAGAACAATAACATTAAAAAATTAATAAAAAAAAAAAAAAAGGCCATGCCAGAGGGATCTGGTCCCTTTTTTCCTGTGGCTTGCCTGTCTTTCACTGGTGAGTTTGTCTTGCTGCTGTGATCAACCCTACGGATCCCAGAGTGTACTGAGACCAGCAGATCTCCTGGAATCCATTGGGCCTTCAGCACCAGATTGGGACTACTGAGACATCCAGCCTTGCGGACTGAGCAGTTCCCTGGATTTTCAGCCTCTCTGGTGCAGCGCGGCTACTGTTGGACTCCTTGAACTTTGTCACGTGAGCAAATCGATAAATTGTATACAGCTATATATTCGTCCTGTTGCTTCTGTTTCTTTAGAGAACCCTGACTAATACAGATCTCCACAGACTTGTGGGGACCCCTTCCAACAAAATGTCATGGATTAATTTTAGTTCATTCAAATTGGACTATGAAAGGAGTTTGTGTTTGCCCGAATGACATTGATTTAGATTATTAGAGTCAAATCATATTATGGTTTAGTCTCATTTACTTCAAGAAATCCCAGCTTTAACTAGCCCTCATCCAACTCCAGAAACACCTGATGATGATTGGCAAAAGCAGAGATCCAATTCCACAGATGCTTACTGGACTCACTTGATGCCTCTCAATAAATCTTGTATTTCAGTTTTAGTTAACCAGATCACCATAAGGGGCATTATGGACACCAGAGCTGATGTCTCTCTAATAACTGAACAATTCTGGCCTTCTAATTGGCACACTCAATTTCCAGTTTTAGACTTTCCAGGGGTTGGTGGTAAAAGTAATCACCTCCAGCTGGGCGTGGTGGCATAGGCCTCTAGTCCCAGCACTCGGGAGGCAGAGGCAGAGGCAGAGGCAGAAGGAAGATGTGTGTTCAAGGCCAGCCTGGTCCATATATAGCAAGTTCTAGTTCAGCTGAGACTATAGGGAAACCCTATCTCAAAAAGATTAAAAAAAAAAAAAGTAATCACCTCTGAAGTACCAAAATCAAACTTTATTTCAACACTGTATTTTGCCCTTGCGGCTTTTCCTGTAGGGAGGAGACCTCCTGTCTCTGCGGGGTTGTGACGTCCTTCACACACTGATGATACAGATTTGCTTCTTCTATACCTAATTTGAATGGTCAGGCAGCCACGTCTCTTGATCAATGAAGTCCTCCCTCAAGGCATAATTAACAACCCTGCTTTCCATCAGTGAAATGAGGGTGGTAGCAAACTCAAATGTGTCCTTCCCCACGAGGATGGAAAAAGCTTTGGGAATAAATACGTGAGTGTAGCCTGGCCCCTGGACGGTGCCGAGAGACATCCTGGGGATCAGGCGACCTCCAGGTGCAGGCCCACTCTTTTTTTATTTTTTGGTCTTTTTGAGACAAGGTCTCCCTGTAGCCCCAGCTGTCCTAGAACTAGCTACAGAAAACAGGCTGGCCTTGAATTCACAGAGACCTACCTGCCTCAGCCTCCCAAGTGCTAGGATTAAAGGCATGCACCACCATGCCAGCCAAACTTATTTTAGCAGTCAGGCTTTTGTTTTGTTCAGAGTAGTTGTGATAATGTAATTCATGATGCCCATCAAACCCAGGACCTCTGCATAAGCAGCCAGTGCTCTTAACCACTGAGGCATGTCTCCAGCCCCTTTTTATTTTTTATGGTAAACTATACATAAAATTTGCCATCTTACCCACTTTTTTTTTCTTTGTCTTTTTGAGAAAGGGTCTCCCTGTAATCACAGGCTGACATGGAACACACTATGTAGAGCAGGCTGGCCTGGGAGATCCACCTGCATCTGCCTCCCAAGTGCTAGAATTAGCCACTTTTTTTTTCATTTTAGCTATTTTTTTTTTTATTTCCGTACGTGTATGAATGTATTGTGTGCATGCAAGTCTGTGCACCCGTGACGTGCAATGCCGCGGAGGTCAGAAGAGGGCGTCGGACTCCCCTGGAACTGGAGTTCTCCTGGAATTGGAGTTTCAGACGGCTCTCGGCCGCCATGTGGGTGCTGGGGATCGAACCCGGGTCCTCTGCAAGAGCGGTCGGCGCTCTTAACCGCTAGGCCATCGCTCCAGCCCCTCATTTTAGCTATTTTTAAGTGTAACCATTTGGGCCAGACAAGGTGGATCATGCCTCTCATCTCATCATTCAAAGACTTGATTTAAGATGTAGGCCAGCCTGAGCTACACATTGAGTACTACGCCAGGCAGGGCTACATATCAACAAGTCTCAAAACAACAACAAGAAAGTGTAATCATTTTAATTTCCACTTCTGTAGCATTTCCTATATTCATATCGTTCTGCAGCTCTCCATACCATCCATCTCCAGAACGATCCCCCTCAACTGAAACTCTGGATCATCATCTTGCCTTTCTCACTAGCTCCCCAAAACCACCATTATATTTTATATCTCTGTGGATTTGTCTGTCCTAGGTACCTTATGTAAGTGGAATGGTGTACTATTTGCCCTTTGTGATTAGCTTATTTCAATTAGCATAACGTCTGAGTTTCAGGCTGGAGAGATGGTTCAGTGGTTAAGAGCATTGGATACTCTTGCAGAGAACCTGGGTTTGATTCCTAGCACTCACACGATGGTTAACAAGCACCTGTAACTCCAGTTCCAGAGAATTCAAAACCCTCTTGTGACCTCCATGAGCATTTCACCACACAGGTGCACTTACACACACGCAGGCGACACACTCATACACATAAAAATAAGTAAATAATTTTTGAGTCATGCATGTATCCACTTTTCCTTTCTTTTTAAGACTGAGTATTATTTCCAGCTGGGTATGGTGGCACATGCCTTTAATTTCAGCACTCAGGATGCAGAAACAGGCAGAAATATGTGAGTTCAAGACAAGACTGGTCTACAGTGTGAATTCCAGGCTAGCTGTGGCTATAGGCAAACCCTGTTTCAAAAAGACCAAAAAAATCCCTACTGAATACTATTTCTTTAAAAAAAATTACCACAGTCCAGCTTCAGGGGATCATAAAACTTGAGGGTGAAGGGTGGGAGATGAAGGAAAAGAGAAAGATACAGACAGGTGGATCAGGAGGACCGGCAGAATGATGACCAGACAGCTGGATCAGGTGACCTGAAGCATGATTACAAAACAGCCAGATCAGGAGGGTCTGCAGGATGATGAGCAGTCAGCTGGATCAGGAAGGCCTGTGGGATGATGACCAGACAGCTGGATCAGGGGGGCCTGCAGCATGATGACCAGACAGCTGGATCAGGGCAGCCTGCAGGATGCTGACAAGACAGCTGGATCAGGGGGGCTTGCAGGATGCTGACAAGACAGCTGGATCAGGGGGGCCTGCAGGATGCTGACAAGACAGCTGGATCAGGAGGGTCTGCAGGATGATGTACAGAGAGCTGGATCAGGAAGCCCTGCGAGATGATGACCAGACAGCTAGATCAGGAGGGCCTGCAAGATGATGACCAGATGGCTGGATCAAGAAGGACTGTGGGATGATGACCAGACAGCAGGATCAGGAGGGCCTATAGGATGATGACCAGACAGCTGGATCAGGAGGGCAGACAGGATGGTGACCAGACAGATGGAAAGGAAGGCCTGCAGGATGATGACAAGACAGCTGGATTAGGAAAGGTCTTCAGGATGATGACCAGACAGCTGGATTAGTAGGGCCTACAGGATGATGACCAGACAGCTGGATCAGAAGGGCAGGCAGGATGGTGACCAGACAGCTGGAAAGGAAGGCCTGCAGGATGATGACAAGACAGTTGGATTAGGAAAGGCCTGCAGTATGATGACCAGGCAGCTGGATTAGGTGAGCCTCCTGGATGATGAACAGACAGCTGAATCAGGAAGGCCTGGGAGATGATGACCAGACAACTGAATCGGGGGGCTTGCAGGATGATGACCAGACAGCCGGACCAGGAGAGCCTCAAGGATGATGACCAGACAGTGGGATCAGGAAGGCCTGAAGACTGATGACCAGCTGGCTGGATCAGGAAGGACTGCAGGATGATGAGCAGACAGTTGGGATCAGGAGGGACTGCAAGATGATGACCAGACCACTGGATCAGGAGGGCCTGCAGGATGGTGACCAGACAGATGGGACAGAAGGGCCTGCAGGATGATGACCAGATGGCTGGATCAGGGGGACCTGCAGGATGATGACCAGACAGCTGGATCTGGAGGGCCTGCAGGATGATGACCAGACAGGTGGATCAGAAAGGACACCAGGATGATGACCAGAAAGCTGGGATCAGGAGAGCCTGAAGGATGATGACCAGGCAGCTGGATGAGGAGGGCCTGCAGGATGATGACCAGAAGGCTGGATCACAAAGGCCTGCAGGATGATGACCAGACAGCTGGATCACAAAGGCCTGGAGGATTATGACCAGGCAGCTGGATCAGGAGGACCCACAGGATGGTGACCAGACAGCTGGATCAGGAGGGACTACAAGAGGATGACCAGAAAGCTGGATCAGGAGGGCCTGTAGGATGATGACCAGACAGCTGGATCAAGAGGGACTACAAGAAGATGACCAGAAAGCTGGATCAGGAGGGCCCTGAGGATGATGACCAAACAGCTGGACCAGGAGGGCCTGGGGGAGAATGAAAAGACAGCTGGATGAGGGGTGCCTGCAGAATGATGACCAGACAGCTAGATAAGGGGAGCCTGCAGGATGATGAACAGACAGCTGGGATCAGGGGAGCCTACGGGATGATGACCAGGCAGCTGGATCAGGCTGGCCTGCAGGATGATGACCAGACATCTGGATCAGGAGGGCCAGCAGGATGATGACCAGACAGATGGACCAGGAGTGCCTGGGGGAGGATGACAATACAGCTGGATCAGGAGAGCCTACAGGATGATGAGCAGACAGCAGGGATCAGGAGAGCCTGCGGGATGATGACCAGACAGCTGGGTCAGTGGGGCCTGCGGGACAATGACCAGGTGGCTGGATTAGGATGGCCTGCAGCATGATGACCAGAAAGCTGGATCAAGGGGTCCTGCAGGATGATGACCAGACTGCTGGGATAAGGGGGGACCGCAGCATGATGAACAGACAGCTGGATCAGTGGAGCCTGCAGGATGATGATGAGACAGTTGGATCAGGAAGGGCATGAGGGTAATGACCATACTACTGGATCAGGGGGACCTGCAGGATAATGACCAGACAGGTGGGATCTGGGGGGCCTGCAGGATGATGACCAGACAACTGGACCAGGAGGGCCTGCAGGATGATAACCAGAATACTGGATCAGGGTGACCTGAAGGATGATGATCAGGCAGCTGGATCAGGGGGGACTGCAGGATGATGACCAGACTGCTGGATCAGGAGGACCTGCCGGATGATGACCAGACAGCTGGATCAGGAGGGCCTGCAGGATGATGACCAGACAGCTGGATCAGGAGAGCCTGCAGGATGATGACCAGACAGCTGGACCAGGAGGGCCTGGGGGAGGATGACAAGACAGCTGGATAGGGGGCCTGCAGGATGATGACCAGACAGCTGGAACAGGATGCCCTGGGGGAGGATGACAAGACAGCTGGATAGGGGGGCCTGCAGGATGATGACCAGATAGCTGATCAGGAAGGCCTGTAAGATGATGAAAAAACAGCTGGATCAGGAGAGCCTAAAGGATGTTGACCATACAGCTGGGATCAGGGCAGCCTGCAGCATGACTAACAGACATCTGGATCAGGGGAGTCTGCAGGATGATGACCAGACAGGTGGATGAGGGGGGCCTGCAGAATGATGACCAGACAGCTGGATAAGGGGAGCCTGCAGGATGATGAACAGACAGCTGAGAGCAGGAGGGCCTGCAGCATGACTAACAGACATCTGGATCAGGGGAGCCTGCAGGATGATGACCAGACAGCTGGATCAGGAGGGCCAGCAGGATGATGACTAGACAGCTGGATCAGGAAGGCCTGTGGGATGAAGACCAGACAGCTGGATCAGGAGAGCCTGCAGGATGAGGACAAGACAGCTGGATCTTAAGATCCTGCATACTGATGACCAGACAGCTGGATTAGGGGGGCCTGCAGGAAGATGACCACACAGCTGGATCAGGAGGGCCTGCAGGATGACAACCAGATAGCTGGATCAGGAGGGCCTGCAGTATGATGACCAAACCATTGCATCAGGAGGGCATGGGGGAGCATGACCAGACAGCTGGATCAGGAGGGCCTGCAGGATGATGACTAGAAACCTGTATCAGTGGGTCCTGCAACATGATGACCACAAGGCTGGATCAGGAGGGCATGCAGGATGACGATCACATGGCTGGATCAGGAGGGCATGCAGGATGATGACCAGACACATGGATCAGGAACGCCTGCAAGATGATGACCAGGTGGCTGGATCAGGTTGGTGTGCAGGATGGTGACCAAACTGGTAGATCAGGAGGGCCTGCAGCATGATGAGCAGAAAGCTGGATCAGGTGGGCAAGCAGGATGATGATCAGACAGCTGGATCAGGAAGGGCCTGCAGGATGATGACAAGACAGCTGGAGCAGGGAGGCCTGCAGGATGATGACCAGACAGAGCTGGATCAGGAGGGTCTGCAGGATGATGACCAACAGCTGGATCAATGGTTCCAAAGGGCTGATGGCCAGACGACTGGATCAGGGGGGTCTGCAGGATGATGACCAGACAGATGGAGAAGGGTGCCTGCAGCATGATGACCAGACAGCTGGTATCAGGAGGGCCTGCAGCATGATGACCAACAGCTGGATCAAGGGGTCCTGGGGGATGATGAACAGACAGCTGGGTCAGGGGAGCCTGCAGGATGATGACCAGAAAGCTGGATCAGGAAGGGCCTGCAGGATGATAAGACAGCAGGATCAGGGGGGCTTGCAGGATGATGATAAGACAGCTGGATCAGGATGTCCTTCAGGATGATGACCAGACAGAGCTGGATCAGGAGGGTCTACAGGATGATGACCAGACAGGTGGATCAGGGGGACCTGCCGGATGATGACCAGACAGCTGGACCAGGAGGGCCTGGGGGAGGATGACAAGACAGCTGGATAGGGGGGGCCTGCAGGATGATGACCAGACAGCTGGATCAGGAGGGCCTGCAGGATGGTGACCGGACAGCTGGATCAGGAGGACTTGCCAGATGATGACCAGACAGCTGGACCAGGAAGGCCTGGGGGAGGATGACAAGACAGCTGGATAGGGGGGCCTACAGGATGATGACCAGACAGCTGGACCAGGAGGGCCTGGGGGAGGATGACAAGACGGCTAGATCAGGAGGGCCTGCAGGATGGTGACCGGACTGCTGGAACAAGAGGGCCTGCAGCATGATGACCAGACAGCTGGATCACTGGAGCCTTCAGCATGATGACCAGACAGATGGATCAGGAAGGCCTGTAGCATGATGACCAGACAGCTGGATCAGGAGGGCCTGCATTATGATGACCAGATGGCTGGAACAGGTGGGCCTGGGGGAGGAGGACAAGACAGCTTGATCAGTGGGGCCTGCAGGATGATGACCAGACAGCTGGATCAGGAGAGCCTGCAGGATGATGACCAGACAGCTGGATCAGGAGGACCTGCCAGATGATGACCAGAGAGCTGGATCAGGGAGGCCTGCAGGATGATGACCAGACAGCTGGATCAGGAGGACCTGCCAGATGATGACCAGACAGGTGGATCAGGGTGGCCTGCAGGATGATGAGCAGACAGCTGGATCAGGAGGGCCTGCAGGATGGTGACCAGACGGCTGGATCAGGAGGGCATGCAGGATGATGACTAGAAAGCGGGATCAGGAAGGCCTGCGGGATGATTACCAGACAGCTGGATTAGGAGGACGTGCAGGATTAGGACCAGACAGCTGGATCAGGAAGGCCTGGGGGAGGATGACCAGACAGCTGGATCAGGAGGGCCTGCAGGATGTTGACCAGACCACAGGATCAGGGGGACCTGCAGGATGATGACCAGACAGCAGGATAAGGGGGGCCTGCAGGATGATGACAAGACAGGTGGATGAGGGGGGCCTGCAGCATGATGACCAGACAGCTGGATCAGGAGGGTCTGCAGCATGATGACCAGATAGGTGGATCAGGGGAGCCTGCAGGATGATGACCAGACAGGTGGATGAGGGGGGCCTGCAGAATGATGACCAGACAGCTGGATAAGGGGAGCATGCACAATGATGAATAGACAGCTGGGATCAGGAGGGCCTGCAGCATGACTAACAGACATCTGGATCAGGGGAGCATGCAGGATGATGACCAGACAGCTAGATCAGGAGGGCCAGCAGGATGATGACTAGACAGCTGGATCAGGAAGGCCTGTGAGATGAAGACCAGACACATGGATCAGGAGAGCCTGCAGGATGAGGAAAAGACAGCTGGATCTTAAGATCCTGCATACTGATGACCAGACAGCTGGATCAGGGGGACGTGCAGGATAATGACCAGACAGCTGGATCAGGTGAGTGTGAAGGATGATGACCAGACAGCTGGATTAGGGGGGCCTGCAGGAAGATGACCACACAGCTGCATCAGGAGGGCCTGCAGGATGACGACCAGACAGCTGGATCAGGAGGGCCTGCAGTATGATGACCAAACCACTGCATCAGGAGGGCGTGGGGGAGCATGACCAGACAGCTGGATCAGGAGGGCCTGCAGGATGATGACTAGAAATCTGTATCAGTGAGTCCTGCAGCATGATGACCACAAGGCTGGATCAGGAGGGTCTGCATGACGATGACCACATGGCTGGATCAGCAGGGCATGCAGGATGATGACCAGACGGCTGGATAAGGAGAGCCTGCAGCATGATGACCAGACAGCTGGATCAGGAATGCCTGCAAGATGATGACCAGATGGCTGGATCAGGTTGGCATGCACGATGGTGACCAAACTGGTAGATCAGGAGGGCCTGCAGCATGATGACCAGAAAGCTGGATCAGGTGGGCAAGCAGGTTGATGATCAGACAGCTGGATCAGGGGGGCCTGCAGGATGATGACCAGACTGCTGGATCAGGAAGGGCCTGCAGGATGATAAGACAGCAGGATCAGGGGGGCCTGCAGGATGATGATAATACAGCTGCATCAGGATGTCCTTCAGGATGATGACCAGACAGAGCTGGATCAGGAGGGTCTACAGGATGATGACCAGACAGCTGGATCAGGAGGACTGGCCGGATGATGACCAGACAGCTGGATCGGGGGGCCTGCAGGATGATGACCAGACAGCTGGACCAGGAGGGCCTGGGGGAGGATGACAAGACAGCTGGATAGGGGGGCCTGCAGGATGATGACCAGACAGCTGGACCAGGAGGGCCTGGGGGAGGATGACAAGACAGCTGGATAGGGGGGCCTGCAGGATGATGACCACACAGCTGGACCAGGAGGGCCTGGGGGAGGATGACAAGACAGCTGGATCAGCGGGGCCTGCAGGATGATGACCAGACAGCTGGATCAGGAGAGCCTGCAGGATGATGACCAGACAGATGGACCAGGAGGGCCTGGGGGAGATGACAAGACAGCTGGATAGGGGTGTCTGCAGGATGATGACCAGACAGCTGGAATAGGATGCCCTGGGGGAGGATAACAAGACAGCTGGATCAGCGGGGCCTATGGGATGAAGACTAGACAGCTGGGATCAGGAGAGCCTGCAGGATGATGACCAGATAGCTGGATCAGGAAGGCCTGTAAGATGATGAAAAGACAGCTGGATCAGGAGAGCCTACAGGATGTTGACCATACAGCTGGGATCAGGGTGGCCTGCAGCATGACTAACAGACATCTGGATCAGGGGAGCCTGCAGGATGATGACCAGACAGTGGATGAGGGGGGCCTGCAGAATGATGACCAGACAGCTGGATAGGGGAGCCTGCAGGATGATGAACAGACAGCTGGGAGCAGGAGGGCCTGCAGCATGACTAACAGACATGTGGATCAGGGGAGCCTGCAGGATGATGACCAGACAGCTGGATCAGGAGGGCCAGCAGGATGATGACTAGACAGCTGGATCAGGAAGGCCTGTGGGATGAAGACCAGACACCTGGATCAGGAGAGCCTGCAGGATGAGGACGAGACAGCTGGATCTTAAGATCCTGCATACTGATGACCAGACAGCTGGATCAGGGGGAACTGCAGGATGATGACCAGACAGCTGGATCAGGTGAACATGAAGGATGATGACCAGACAGCTGGATTAGGGGGGCCTGCAGGAAGATGACCACACAGCTGCATCAGGAGGGCCTGCAGGATGATGACAAGACAGCTGGACCAGGGAGGCCTGCAGGATGATGACCAGACAGAGCTGGATCAGGAGGGTCTGCAGGATGATGACCAACAGCTGGATCAACGGTTCCTAAGGGCTGATGGCCAGACAACTGGATCAGGGGGTCTGCAGGATGATGACCAGACAGATGGAGAAGGGTGCCTGCAGCATGATGACCAGACAGCTGGTATCAGGAGGGCCTGCAGCATGATGACCAACAGCTGGATCAAGGGGTCCTGGGGGATGATGAACAGACAGCTGCGTCAGGGGAGCCTGCAGGATGATGACTAGAAAGCTGGATCAGGAAGGGCCTGCAGGATGATAAGACAGCAGGATCAGGGGGGCCTGCAGGATGATGATAAGACAGCTGGATCAGGATGTCCTTCAGGATGATGACCAGACAGAGCTGGATCAGGAGGGTCTACAGGATGATGACCAGACAGGTGGATCAGGAGGACCTGCCGGATGATGACCAGACAGCTGGATCAGGAGGGCCTGGGGGAGGATGACAAGACAGCTGGATAGGGGGGGCCTGCAGGATGATGACCAGACAGCTGGATCAGGAGGGCCTGCAGGATGGTGACCGGACAGCTGGATCAGGAGGGCCTGCAGGATGATGACCAGACAGCTGGACCAGGAAGGCCTGGGGGAGGATGACAAGACAGCTGGATAGGGGGGCCTGCAGGATGATGACCAGACAGCTGGACCAGGAGGGCCTGGGGGAGGATGACCAGACAGCTGGATCAGGAGGGCCTGCAGGATGGTGACCGGACTGCTGGAACAAGAGGGCCTGCAGCATGATGACCAGACAGCTGGATCAGTGGAGCCTTCAGCATGATGACCAGACAGATGGATCAGGAAGGCCTGTAGCATGATGACCAGACAGCTGGATCAGGAGGGCCTGCATTATGATGACCAGATGGCTGGAACAGGTGGGCCTGGGGGAGAAGGACAAGACAGCTGGATCAGCTGGGCCTGCAGGATGATGACCAGACAGCTGGATCAGGAGGACCTGCCGGATGATGACCAAAGAGCTGGATCAGGGGGGCCTGCATGATGATGACCAGACAGGTGGATGAGGAGAGCCTGAAGATAATGACCAAACAGCTGGGATCAGGAGAGCCTGCAGCATGATGACCACACAGCTGAATCAGGGGAGCCTGCAGGATGATGATCAGACAGCTGGACCAGGAGAGCCTGCAGAATGACGACCACAAAGCTGGATCAGGGGGCCCTGCAGGATAAGGACCAGACAGCAGGGATCTGGAGGGACTACAGCATGATGAACAGACAGCTGGATCAGCGGAGCCTGCAGGATGATGACCAGACATTTGGATCAGGAAGGGCCTGCAGGATGATGACTAGACAGCTGGATCGGGGGGCCTACTGGATAATGACCAGACAGCTGGGATCTGGAGGGCCTGCAAGATGATGACCAGACAGCTGGATCAGGAGGGCCTGCACGATGATGACCAGACTACTGGATCAGATGAACCTGCCGGATGATGACCAGACAGCTGGACCAGGAGGGCCTGCAGGATGATAAACAGAATACTGGATCAGGGTGACCTGAAGGATGATGACCAGGCAGCTGGATCAGGGGGGACTGCAGGATGATGACCAGACAGCTGGATCAGGGGGGACTGCAGGATGATGACCAGACAGCTGGATCTGGAGGGTCTGCAGGATGATCAAGAGACAGCTGGATCAGGAGGGTCTGCAGGATGATGACCAGACAGCTGGATCAGGAGGGCCTGCAGGATGAATACCAGACGGCTGGATCAGGTGGGTCTGCAGGATGGTGACCAGACAGTTGGATCAGGAGGGCCTGGGGGAGGATGACCAGACAGCTGGATCAGGAGGGCCTGCAGGATGATGACCAGACAGCTGGATCAGGAGGGCATGCAGGATGATGACCACACGGCTGGATCAGGAGGGCCTGCAGCATGATGACCAGACAGCTGGATCAGGAGGGTATGCAGGATGATGACCAGACAGCTGGATCAGGAGGGCCTGCACAATGATGACCGGACAACTGGATCAGGTTGGCCTGCAGCATGATGACCAGACAGATGGAACAAGGGGGCCTGCAGGATGATGAACAGGCAGCTGGATGAGGACGGTCTGCAGGATGATGACCAGACAGTTTGATCAGGGGGGCCTGCAGGATGATGACCACACAGCTGGATTAGGGGGGCCTATAAGATGAGGACCAGACAGGTGGATCAGGAGAGCCTGGGGGAGGATGACAAGACAGCTGGATCAGAAGACCCTGCAGAATGATGACCAGACAGCTGGATCAGGAGGCCCAGCAGGATGATGACCACACTACTGGATCAGGAGGACCTGCAGGATGAAGACCAGACAGCTGAATCAGGAAGGGCCTGCAGGATCATGACTAGACAGCTGGATCAGGGGGGCCTGCAGGATGATGATGATAAGACAGGTCTAGCAGGATGGCCTTCAGGATGATGACCAGACAGAGCAGGATCAGGAGGACCTGCCGGATAATGACCAGACAGCTGGATCAGGGGGGCCTTCATGATGATGAACAGACAGCTGGATCAGGAGGGTCTGCATGATGATGACCAGACAGCTGGATCAGAAGGGCCTGCAGAATGATGACCAGATGGCTGGATCAGTTGGGTCTGCAGGATGGTGACCAGACAGCTGGATCAGGAAGGGCCTGGGGGAGGATGACAAGACAGCTGGATCAGGATGCACTGTGGGATGATGACCAGACAGCTGGATCAGGGGGGCCTGCATGATGATGACCAAAGAGCTTGGATCAGGAGATCCTGCAGGATGATGACCAGACAGCTGGATCAGGTGGGTCAGCAGGATGGTGAACAGACAGCTGGATCAGGAAGGGCCTGGGGGAGGATGACAAGACAGCTGGATCAGGATGCACTGTGGGATGATGACCAGACAGCTGGAACAGGAGGGCCTGAGGGATGATGACCAGACAGCTGGGTTCAGGAGAGCCTGCAGGATGATGACGAGACAGCTGGATCAGAAGAGCCTGCAGACTGATGACCAGACAGCTGGATCAGGAGGCCCAGCAGGATGATGACCAGACTTCTGGGTTAGGGGGACCTGCAGGATGAAGACCAGACAGCTGGATCGGGGGGGTCCTGTAGGTAGATGACCACACAGCTGCATCAGGAGGGCCTGCAGGATGATGCCATACAGCTGGACCATGAGAGCCTGCAGGATGATGACCACACAGCTGGATCAGGGGGGCCTGCAGGATGAGGCCCAGACAGCTGGATCAGGAGAGCCTAAAGGAGGATGATGAGACAGCTGGATCAGAAGAGCCTGCAGACTGATGACCAGACAGCTGGATCAGGAGGCCCAGCAGGATGATGACCAGACAGCTGGATCAGGGGGACCAGCAGGATGAAGACCAGACAGCTGGATTAGGGGGGTCTGCAAGAAGATGACCACACAGCTGCATCAGGAGGGCCTGCAGGATGATGACCAGACAGCTGGATCAGGAAGGGACTGCAGGGTCATGACTAGACAGCTGGTTCAGGTGGGCTTGAAGGATGATGACAAGACAACTGGATAAGGGGGGCCTGCAGGATGATGAAAAGACAGCTCTATCAGGATGGCCTTCAGGATGATGACCAGACAGAGCACGATCAGGAGGGTCTGCAGGATAATTACCAGACAGCTGGATTAGGAAGACCTACCGGATGATGACCAGACAGCTGGATCAGGAGGGTCTGCAGGATGATGACCACACGGCTGGATCAGGAGGGCCTGCAGCATGATGACCAGACAGCTGGATCAGGAGGGTCTGCAGGTTGAACACCAGACAGCTGAATCGGGAGGGTCTGCAGGATGATGACCGGATAGCTCGATCAGAAGGCCGTGCAGGATGATGACCAGACTACTGGATCAGGGGGACCTGCAGGATGATGACCAGACAACGGGATCAGGAGGGCCTGCAGGATGATGACCAAACAGCTTGGATCAGGAGATCCTGCAGGATGATGACGAGACAGCTGGCTCAGAAGAGCCTGCAGACTGATGACCAGACATCAGGATTAGGAGGCCCAGCAGGATGATGACCAGACTTCTGGGTTAGGGGCACCTGCAGGATGAAGACCAGACAGCTGGATCAGGGGGGCCTGTAGGAAGATGACCACACAGCTGCATCAGGAGGGCCTGCAAGATGATGACCATACAGCTGAACAAGGAGAACCTGCAGGATGATGACCACACACCTGGAGCAGGGGGGCCTGCAGGATGAGGACCAGACAGCTGGATCAGGAGAGCCTGCAGGACGATGACCACACAGCTTGGATCAGGAGAGCCTGCAGGATGATGAAGAGACAGCTGGATCATAAGAGCCTGCAAACTGATGACCAGACAGCAGGATTAGGAGGCCCAGCAGGATGATGACCAGACTTCTGGGTTAGGGGGGCCTGCAGGAAGATGACCACACAGCTGCATCAGGAGGGCCTGCAGGATGATGACCAGACAGCTGGATCAGGAAGGGCCTGCAGGATCATGACTAGACAGCTGGTTCAGGGGGGGCTGCAGGATGATGACAAGACAACTGGATCAAGGGGGCCTGCAGGATGATGATAAGACAGCTGGATCAGGATGGCCTTCAGGATGATGACCAGACAGAGCAGGATCAGGAGGTTCTGCAGGATTATGACCAGACACTGGATCAGGAGGGCCTGCAGGATGATGACAAGACAGCTTGATCAGGAGGGTCTGCAGGATGAGGACCAGACAGCTGGATCAGGAGAGCCTGGTGGAGGATGACCAGACAGCTGGATCAGGAGGCCCAGCAGGATGATGACCAGACAGCTGGATCAGAAGGCCATGCAGGATGATGACCACACAGCTGGATCAGGGTTCCTGCAGGATGAGAACCAGAAACATGGATCAGGAGAGCCTGCAGGATGATGACCAGACAGCTGGATCAGAAGGGCCTGCAGGATGATGACGAGACAGCTGGATCAAAAGAGCCTACAGACTGATGACCAGACAGCAGGATTAGGAGGCCCAGCAGAATGATGACCAGACTTCTGGGTTAGGGGGACCTGCAGGATGAAGACCAGACAGCTGGATCAGAAGGCCATGCAGGATGATGACCAGACTACTGGATCAGGGGGACCTGCAGGAAGATGACCAAACAGCTGCATCACGAGGGCCTGCAGGATGATGACCAGACAGCTGGATCAGGAAGGGCCTGCAGGATCATGACTAGACAGCTAGTTCAGGGGGGCTTGCAGGATGATGACAAGACAACTGGATCAGGGGGTCTGCAGGATGATGATGATTAGACAGCTCTATCAGATTGGCCTTCAGTATGATGACCAGAAAGAGCAGGATCAGGAGGACCTGCCAGATAATGACCAGATAGCTGGATCAGGGGGGCCTGCAGGATGATGAATAGACAGCTGGATCAGGAGTTTCTGCAGGATGATGACCAGACAGCTGGATCAGGAGGACCTGCAGGATGATGACCAGACAGCTGGATCCGGTGGGTCTGCAGGATGGTGACCAGACAGCTGGATCAGGAAGGGCCTGGGGGAGGATGACAAGACAGCTGGATCAGGATGCACTGTGGGATGATGACCAGACAACTGGAACAGGAGGGCCTGGGGGAGGATGACAAGACAGCTGGATCAGGGGGCCTGCAAGATGACGACCTTACAGCTGGATCAGGGGAGCCTGCAGGCTGATGACCAGACAGCTGGATCAGGGGGACCTGCAGGATGATGACCAGACAGCGTGATCAGGAGAGCCTGCAGGATGATGACCTGACAGCTGGATCAGAAGGCCGGGCAAGATGATGACCAGACAGCGGGATCAGGGTGACCTGCAGGATGATGACCAAACAGCTGAATCAGGGGTCCTCCAGGATGAGGACCAGACAGCTGGAACAGGGGAGCCTGCAGGATGATAACCAGACAGCTGGGATAAGGGCGGACTGCAGCATGATGAACAAACAGGTGGATCAGGAAGGGCCTGCAGGATGATGACTAGACAGCTGGATCAGAGGGGCCTGCAGGATAATGACCTGAAAGCTGGGATCTGGGGGGCCTGCAGGATGATGACCAGACAGCCGATCACAAGGACCTGCAGGAAGATGACCATACTACTGGATCAGGGGGACCTGCAGGATGATGACCAGACAGCTGGATCAGGGGGGACTGTAGGATGATGACCAGACAGCTGGAACAGGAAGGACTGTGAGATGATGACCAGACAGCTGAATCAGGAGGGCCTAGGGGAGGATGACCAGACAGCTGGATCAGGAGGGCCTGGGGGAGGATGACCAGACAGCTGGATCAGGGGGGTTTGCAGGATGATGACCAGACAGCTGGACCAGGAGGGCCTGGGGGAGGAAGACGAGACAGCTGGATCAGGGGGGCTGCAGGATGATGACCAGACAGCTGGATCAGGGGAGCCTGTAAGACAATGAATAGAAAAGTGGATCAGGAAGGGCCTGCAGCATGATGAACAGACAGCTGGATCAGCGGACCCTGCAGGACGATGACCAGACAGGTGGATCAGGAAGGGCCTGCAGGATAATGACTAACAGCTGGAACAGAGGGGACTGCAGGATAATTACCAAAAAGCTGGGATCTGGGTGGCCTGCAGGATGATGACCAGACATCTGGATTGGGAGGGCCTGCAGGATGATGACCAGACTACTGGATCAGGGGAACATGCAGGATGATGGCCAGACAGCTGGATCAGGGGGGACTGCAGGATGATGACCAGACAGCTGGATCAGGAAGGGCCTGCAGGATGATGACAAGACAGCTGGACCAGGAGGGCCTAGGGGAGGATGACAAGACAGTTGGATCAGGAGAGACTGCAGAATGATGAGCAGTCAGCTGGGTCAGAAAGTCCTGCATGATGAGGACCAGACAGCTGGATCAGAAGGCCATGCAGGATGATGACCAGACTACTGGATCAGGGGGACCTGCAGGACGATGACCAGTCAGCGGGATCAGGAGAGCCTACAGGATGAAGACCAGACAGCTGTATCAGGAAGGGCCTGCAGTATCATAACTAGACAGCTGGATTACGAGGACCTGCCAGATGATGACCAGACAGCGGGATCAGGGTGGCCTGCAGGATGATGACCAGACAGCTGGATCAGGAAGGGCCTGGAGGAGGATGACAAGACAACTGGATCAGGGGGCCTGCAGGATGATGATCAGACAGCTGTGTTCAGGAGAGCCTGCAGGATGGTGACCATTTAGCTGGATCAGGAAGGCCTGCAGGATACTGACCACAGAGCTGGATCAGGGGTGCCTGCAGGATGACGACCTTACAGCTGGATCAGGGGAGCCTGAAGGATGATGACCAGACAGTTGGATCAGGAAGGGCCTGCAGAATCATGACCACACTGCTGCATCAGAGGGGCCTGCAGGATGAGGACCAGACAGCTGGATGAGGAGAGTATGCAGGACGATGACCAGACAGCTGGATCAGAAGGCCGTGCAGGATGATGACCAGACAGCGGGATCAGGAGAGCCTGCAGGATGATGACGAGACAGCTGGATCAGAAGAGCCTGCAGACTGATGACCAGACAGCTGGATCAGGAGCCCCAGCAGGATGATGACCAGACAGCTGGATCAGGGTTACCTGCAGGATAAAGACCAGACATCTGGATCAGGGTTCCTGCAAGAAGATGACCACACAGCTGCATCAGGAAGGCCTGCAGGATGATGACCAGACAGCTGGACAAGGAGGGCCAGAAGTATGATGAACAGACACTTGGATCAGGAGGGCCTGGGGGAGGATGACCAGACAGCTGGATCAGGAGGGCCTGCAGGATGATGACCAGACAACTGGATCAGGAGGTCCTGCAGCATGAAGACCAGAAGGCTGGATCAGGGGGGGTCTGCAGGAAGATGACCAGACAGCTGCATCAGGAGGGCCTGCAGGATGATGACCAGACAGCTGGAACAGGAGGGTCTGCAGTATGATGACCAGACAGTTGGATCAGTAGGGCCTGGGGGAAGATGACCAGACAGGTGGATCAGGAAGGCCTGGAGGATGATGACCAGACAGCTGGATCAGGAGGGCCTACAGGATGATGACTAGACACCTGGATCAGTGGCGCCTGCAGCATGGTTACCACAAGGCTGGATCAGGAGGGCCTGCATGATGATGACCATACGGCTGGGTCAGGTTGGCCTGAAGGATGATGACCACACGGCTGGATCAGGAGGGCCTGTAGCATGATGACCAGACAGCTGGATCAGGAGGGTCTGCAGGATGATAACCAGACTGCAGGATCAGGAGGGCCTGCACAATGATGACCAAACAACTGGATCAGGAGGGCCTGCAGGATGATGACCAGAAAATTGGATCAGGAAGGCCTGCAATATGATGACCAGATGGCTGGATCAGGTTGGCCTGCAGCATGATGACCAGACAGCGGGATCAGGGGAGCCTGCAGGATGATGACTAGACAGCTAGATCAAGGGGAATTGCAGGATGATGACCAGACAGTTGGATCAGGGGAGCCTGCAGGATGATGACCACACAGCTGGATCAAGGGGGCCTGCAGGATGATGACCAGACAGCTGGATCAGGGGAGCCTGCAGGATGATGACCAGACAAATGGATCAGGACAGCCTGCAGCATGATGACCAGACAGCTTGATCATGGGGGCCTGCAGGATAATGACCACACAGCTGCATCAGGAGGGCCTGCAGGATGATGACCAGACAGCTGGACCAGGAGGGCCTGCAGTATGATGACCAGACACTTGGATGAGGAGGGCCTGGGGGAGGATGACAAGACAGATGGATCAGGAGAGCCTACAGGATGATGACCAGACAGCTGGACCAGGAGGGCCTGGGGGAGGTTGACAAGATGGCTGGATCAGGAGGGCCTGCAGGATGATGACTGTGCTGGATAGCTTTAGTGTCAACTTGGCACACCTGGGTTGATGGAGCCTCAATTGGGGAATTGGCTCCTTTGGATTGGCCTGTGGCCACATCTGTGGAGTATTGTCTTGATGGTCGAGCAGGGTGGGAGGGCCCAGCCCACAATGAGTAGTGCCACCCTGGGCAGGTTATTGTGTACTGTATAAGAAGGCAGGCTGGGCATGAGCCAGGAGATCAAGCCAGTGAATAGCATTCCTCCATGGCCTGTGCTTCAGCTCCTGCCTCCAGGTTCCTGCCCTGAGTTCCTGCCTTGGGCTCCCTAAGTGATGAACTGTGACCCAGGAGATGTAAGCTGAATAAATCCTTTCTTCCCCAAGTTGGTGTTGGTCAGAGTGTTTTGTCACAGCAATGGAAGACAAACTAGAAGAATGACCAAACAGCTTGGATCAGGAGAGCCTGCAGGATGCTGACATGACAGCTGGATCAGGGAGGCCTTCAGGTGGATGACCATACAGAGCTGGATCAGAAGGGTCTGCAGGATGATGACCAACAGCTGGATCAAGAGGTCCTGCAGGATGATGACCAGACAGCTGGTATCAGTATGGACTGCAGGATGATGACCAGACAGCTGCATCAGGAGGGCCTGCATGATTATGACAAGACAGCTGGATCAGGAGGGCCTGCAGGTTGATGAACAGACAGCTGGATCAGGAGGGCCTGGGGGAGGATGACCAGACAGCTGGATCAGGGGCCCTGCAGGATGATGACCAGACAGCTGGACCAGGAGGGCCTGGGGGAGGATGACAAGATAGATGGATCAGGAGAGCCTACAGGATGATGACCAGACAGCTGGACCAGGAGGGCCTGGGGGAGGTTGACAAGACAGCTGGATCAGGAGAGCCTACAGGATGATGACCAGACAGCTGGGATCAGGAGAGCCTGAAGGATGATAAACCAGACAGCTGCATCAGGAGGGTCTCAGCATGATGACTAGACACCTGGACCAGTGGGGCCTGCAGGATAATGACCAGACAGCTGGATTAGGATGGCCTGCAGCATGATGACAAGACAGCTGGATCAGGGTGGCCTGCAGGATAATGACCAGACGGCTGGATTAGGATGTCCTGCACCATGATGACCAGACAGCTGGATCAGGAGGGTCTGCAGCATGATGTCCAGACAGCTTGATTAGGGGGGCCTGTAGGATGATGACCAGACAGCTGGATCAGGACAGCCTGCAGGATGATGACCACACAGCTGGATCAGGGTTCCTGCAAAATGAGGACCAGACAGCTGGATCAGGAGGGACTGCAGCATGATGACCAGACAGCTTGATCAGGGGGGCCTACAGGATGATGAACAGACAGCTGGATCAGCGGAACCTGCAGGATGATGACCAGACAGGTGGATCAGGAAGGGCCTGCAGGATAATGACTAACAGCTGGAACAGGGGGGACTACAGGATAATGACCAGAAAGCTGGGATCTGGGGGGCGTGCAGAATGATGACCAGACAGCTGGATCAGGAGGGCCTGCAGGATGATGACCAGACAGCTGGATCAGGGGGGACTACAGGATGATGGACAGACAGCTGGATCAGGAAGGTCTGTGGGATGATGACAAGACAGCTGGATCAGGAGGGCCTGAAGGATGATGACCAAACAGCTGGATCAGGGGGTCCTGCAGGATGATGACCAGACAGCTGGATCAGGAAGACCTGCAGGATGATGACCAGACAGCTGGAACTGGAGGGCCTGCAGTATTATGACCAGACAGCTGGATCAGGGGGTCCTGCAGGATGATGACAAGACAGCTGGATCAGGAAGGCCTGGGGGATGATGACCAGACAGCTGGATCAGGAGGGTCTGCAGGGTGATGACCAACAGCTGGATAAGGAGGTCCTGCGAGATGATGACCAGTCAGATGGATCAGGTGTGCCTGCAGCATGATGACCAGACAGCTGGTATCAGGAGGGTCTGCAGCATGACGAACAGACAGCTGGATCAGCGGAGACTGCAGGATGATGACCAGACAGGTGGATCAGGAAGGGCCTGCAGGATGATGACTAGACAGCTGGAACAGGGGGGACTGCAGGATAATGACCAGAAAGCTGGGATCTGGGGGGCCTGGAGGATGATGACCAGACAGCTGGATCAGGAGGGCCTGCAGGATGGTGACCAGACAGCTTGATCAGGAGGGCCTGCATGATGATGACCAAACAGCTGGATCAAGAAGGCCTGCAGTATGATGACCAGACAGCTGGGATCAGGAGTGCCTGCAGCATGATGAACAGACAGCTGGATCAGGGGAGCCTACGGGATGATGACCAGACAACTTTATCAGGAGGGCCTGCAGCATGATGAACTGACAGCTGGATCAGGGGGGCCTGCAGGATGAGGACCAGACAGCTGAATCAGGGGGACCTGCAGGATGATGATCAGACTGCTGGATCAGGAGGGCCCGCAGGATGATGACCAGACACTTGGATCAGGAGGGCCTGGGGGAGGATGACCAGACAGCTGGATCAGGAGGCCCAGCAGGATGATGACCAGACTACTGGATCAGGGGGACCTGCAGGATGAAGACCAGACAGCTGGATCAGGGGGGCGTGCAGGAAGATGACCACACAGCTACATGAGGAGGGCCTGCAGGATGATGACCAGACAGCTGGACCAGGAGGGCCTGCAGTATGATGACCAGACAGTTGGATCAGGAGGGCCTGGAGGAGGATGACCAGACAGCTGGATCAGGAGGGCCTGCAGGATGGTAACCAGACTGGTGGATCATGAGGGCCTGCAGTATGATGACCAGACACTTGGATCAGGAGGGCCTGGGGGAGGATCACCAGACAGCTGGATCAGGAGGGCCTGCAGGATGGTGACCAGACTGGTGGATCATGAGGGCCTGCAGCATGATGACCAGACAGCTGGATCAGGAGAGCCTGCAGCATGATGACCAGACAGCTGGATCAGGAAGGGCCTGCAGGATGATGACCAGACAGAACAGGATCAGGAGGGTCTGCAGCATGAAGACCAGACAGCTGCATCCGGCGGGGCCGGCAGGAAGATGACCCCACAGCTGGATCAGGAGGGCCTGCAGGATGATGACTAGACACCTGGATCAGTGGGGCCTGCAGCATGATGACCACAAGGCTGGATCAGGAGGGTCTGCATGATGATGACCAGACAGCTGGATTAGGAGGGCCTGCATTATGATGACCAGACTGCTGGATCAGGAGTGCCTGGAACATGATGACCAGACAGCTGGATCAGGAGAGCCTGCAGATGTTGATGAGATAGCTGGATCAGAAGAGCCTGCAGGATGATGACCAGACAGCTGGATTAGGAGAGCCTGTATTATGATGACCAGAAAGCTGGATCAGGATGGCCTTCAGGATGATGACCAGACAGAGCTGGATCAGGAGGGTCTGCAAGATGAGGCCCAGACAGCTGGAACAGGAGGACCTGCTGGATGATGACCAGACAGCTGGATCGGGGGGCCTGCAGGATGATGACCAGACAGCTGGATCAGGAGGGCCTACAGGATGATGACCAGACAGCTGGATCCGGAGGGCCTGCAAGATGATGACCAGATGGCTGGATCCGATATGCGTGCAGGACGATGAAAAAAGAGCTGGATCAGGGGGGGCCTGCAGGATAATGAAAAGATGTGTGGATCAGGTGGGCCTGCAGCATGATGACCAGACGGCTAGATCAGGAGGGCCTGCAAGATGATGACCACACAGCTGGGATCAAGAGGGTCTCAGCCTGATGGCCAGACAGCTGGATCAGTGGGGCCTGAAGGATAATGACCAGATGGCTGGATTAAGATGGCCTGCAGCATGATGACTAGATTACTAGAACAGGGGGACCTGCAGGATAATGACCAGACAGCTGGATCAGGAAGGCCAGTGGGATGACGACCAGAGAGCTGGATCAGGTGAACCTGCAGAATGATGACCAGACAGCTGGATCAGTAGGCCCTGCAATATGATGAGCAGACAACTGGATCAGGGGGGCCTGCAGGATGATGAGCAGACAGGTGGATCAGGAGGGCCTGCAGGACGTTGAACAGACAGCTGGATCAGGGGGGCCTGCAGGATGATTACCATACACCTGGATCTGGAGGGCCTGCAGGATGATGACCAGACTGCTGGATCAGGGGGGCCTGAATGATGATGACCAGAGAGCTGGATCAGGAGGGTCTGCAGCATGAAGACCAGACAGCTGGAACAGGGGGGCCTCCAGGTAGATGACCAGACAACTGGATCAGGAGGGCCAGCAGGATGATGACCAGATGGCTGGACCAGGAGGGCCTGCAGTATTATGACCAGACTACTGGATCAGGGGAACGGCAAGATGATGACCCGACAGCCTGATCAGGAGGGCCTGCAGCATGAAGACCAGACAGCTAGATCCGGGGGGCCGGCAGGAAGATGACCACACAGCTGGATCAGGAGGGCCTGCAGGAGGATGACTAGACACCTGGATCAGTGGGGCCTGCAGCATGGTGACCACAAGGCTGGATCAGGAGGGTCTGCATGATGATGACCACACGGCTGGATCAGGAGTGCCTGTAACATGATGACCAGACAGCTGGATCAGGAGAGCCTGCAGATATTGATGAGATAGCTGGATCAGAAGAGCCTGCAGGATGATGACCAGACAGCTGGATCAGGAAAGCCTGCATTATGATGACCAGACAGGTGGATCTGGAGGGCCTGCAGAATGAGGACCAGACAGACAGCTGGATTAGGGGAGCCTGCAGGATGTTGACCAGACAGCTGGATCAGGAGGGACTGCAGGATGATGACCAGACAGCTGGATCAGGAGGGCCTGCAGGATGATGACCAGACAGCTGGATCAGGAGGGCCTGCAGGATGATGACCAGACAGCTAGATCAGGAGGGCTGGCAGGAGGATGACCAGACAGCTGGATCAAGTGCGGATGCAGGATGATGACCAGACAGCTGGATCAGGAGGGCCTGCAGGATGATGACCAGATGGCTGGATCTGAAAGGCATGCAGGACGATGAAAAGAGGGCTAGATCAGGGGGACCTGCACGATGTTGACCAGACAACTGGATCAGGAGGGCCTGCATTATGATGACCAGACTGCTGGATCAGGAAAGCCTGCAGGATGTTGACCAGACAACTGGATCAGGAGGGCCTGCATTATGATGACCAGACTGCTGGATCAGGAAAGCCTGCAGGATGATGACGAGACAGCTGGATCAGGAGGGCCTGCAGGATGATGACCATACAGCTGGATCAGGAAGGGCTGCAGAATGATGACCAGACAGCTGGATCAGGAGGGCCTGCAGGATGATGACCAGATAGCTAGATCAGGAGGGCTGGCAGGAGGATGACCAGACAGCTGAATCAGGTGGGGATGCAGGATGATGACCAGACAGCTGGATCAGGAGGGCCTGCAGGATGATGACCAGATGGCTGGATCTGAAAGGCGTGCAGGACGATGAAAAGAGAGCTAGATCAGGGGGGCCTGCAGGATGTTGACCAGACAGCTGGATCAGGAGGGACTGCAGGATGATGACCAGACAGCTGGATCAGGAGGGCCTACAGGATGATGACTGTAAGGTTATGGCGCACTCCCCCCGGAATGAAAGGCCACAAGGTCTAAGTTCTTCGGAGCAAAGTTTAATTCAGGGTAGCTGGGGCTAGGCTCAGGGGAGAGAAAGAGCCAAGCACAGAATGGCATCCGGCTTGGGAATTTAAGGAAGGTGGGAGTGGGATTCAGTGAGAGTGGGGTGGGTCGGAATCTGGAATCTGGCTTCCAGAAGGGTGAGGGGCGAGGCGGAAGATTCCTGAGTAATCAGTGGTGGCCTGCTTTAGCATAGCCAAAGGCTATGCCTGGTAGAGCAGGTTCTAGGACCTCCGGGTCTTAGGGGTCTCTGCATTCCAATGGGCTTCTGGATCTCACCCTGACAATGACCAGACAGCTGGACCAGGAGGGCCTGCAGGATGATGACCAGACAGCTGGATCAGGAGGGCCTGCAGGATGATGACCAGATGGCTAGATCCAAAAAGCATGCAGGATGATGAAAAGAGAGCTGGATCAGGGGGGCCTGCAGGATAATGAACAGATGGGTGGATCAGGTGGGCCTGCAGCATGATGACCAGATGGCTGGATCAGGAGAGCCTGCAAGATGATGACCACACAGCTGGGTGATGACCACACAGCTGGGATCAGGAGGGTCTCGGCCTGATGACCAGACAGCTGGATCAGTGGGGCCTGAAGGATAATGACCAGACGGCTGGATTAAGACGGCCTGCAGCATGATGACCAGACAGCTGGAACAGGAGGGTCTGCAGCATCATGACCAGACAGCTGGAACAGGAGGGTCTGCAGCGTGGTGACCAGACAGCTTGATCAGGGGGTCCTGCAGGGTGAGGACCAGACAGCTGGATCAGCGGAGCCTGCAGGATGATGACCACACAGTTGGATCAGGAAGGGCCTGCAGGATGATGACCATACTACTGGATCAGGGGGACCTGCAGGATGATGACCAGACAGCTGCATCAGGAGGGCCTGGGGGAGTATGATCAGAAAGCTGGATCAGGAGGGCCTGCAGGATGATGACCAGACAGCTGGATCAGGAAGGCCTGGGGGAGTATGATCAGAAAGCTGGATCAGGAGGGTCTGCAGAATGATGACCAGACAGCTGGATCAGGAGGGTCTGCAGGATGATGACCAGACAGCTGGATCAGGAGGGCATGCAGGATGATGACCAGACAGCTGGATCAGGAAGGCCTGCAAGATGATAACCAGATGGCTGGATCAGGTTGGCCTGCAGGATGGTGAACAGACTGGTGGATCAGGAGGGCCTGCAGCATGATGACCAGACAGCTGGATCAGGCGGGTCTGCAGCATGATGAACAGACAGCTGGATCAGGGGGCCTGCAGGATGATGACCAGACAGCTGGATCAGCATGGCCTCAAGGATGATGACTAGACAGCTCGATCAGGAGGGTCTGCAGGATAATGACCAGTCGGCTGGGTCAGGAGGGCGTGCAGGATGATGAGCAGACAGCTGGATCAGGAGAGCCTGCAGGATGATGACGAGACAGCTGGATCAGGAGGGACTGCAGGATGATGACGAGACAGCTGGATCAGAAGATCCTGCAGGATGATGACCAGACAGCTGGACCAGGGCGTCCTGTAGTTTGATGACCATACACCTGGATGAGGAGGGCCTGCAGGATGATGACCATACAGCTGGATCAGGAGGGCCTGCAGGATGGTGACCAGACTGCTAGATCAGGAGGGCCTGCAGGATGATGACAAGACAGCTGGATCAGGAGGGCCTGCAGGATGATGACCAGACTACTGATTCAGGTGAACCTGCAGGATGATGATCAGACAGGTGGATCAGGGGGTCTGAAGCAGGATGAAAAACCAGCTGGTTCAGGAGGGTTTGCAGGATAATGACCAGACAGCTGGATCAGGAAGGTCAGTGGGATGATGACCAGAAAGCTGGATCCAGGGGCCTGCAGGATGATGAGCAGACAGATGGATCAGGAGGGCCTGCAGGATGTTGACAAAACAGCTGGATCAGGAGGGCCTGCAGAATGATGAAAAGACTACTGGATCAGGTGAACCTGCAGGATGATGACCAGACAGCTGGATCAGGAGAGCCTGCAATATGATGAGCAGACAGCTGGATCAGGGGGGCCTGCAGGATGATGAGCAGACAGGTGGATCAGGGGTCCTGCAGCATGAAGACCAGACAGCTGGATCAGGGGGGCCTCCAGGTAGATGACCAGACAACTGGATCAGGAGGGCCTGCAGGATGATGAGTGGACAGGTGGATCAGGAGGGCCTGCAGGATGATGACAAAACAGCTGGATCAGGAGGGCCTGCGGGATGATGAAAAGACTACTGGATCAGGTGAACCTGCAGGATGATGACCAGACAGCTGGATCAGGAGGGCCTGCAGGATGATGACCAGACAGCTGAATCAGGTGGGGATGCAGGATCATGACCAGACAGCTGGATCAGGAGGGCCTGCAGGATGATGACCAGATGGCTGGATCCGAAAGGAGTGCAGGACGATGAAAAGAGAACTGGATCAGGGGGGCCTGCAGGATAATGAACAGATGGGTGGATCAGGTGGGCCTGCAGCATATGACCAGATGGCTGGATCAGGAGGGTCTGCAAGATGATGACCACATAGCTGGGATCAGGAGGGTCTCAGCCTGATGACCAGACAGCTGGATCAGTGGGGCCTGACGGATAATGACCAGATGGCTGGATTAAGATGGCCTGCAGCATGATGACCAGACAGCTGGAACAGGAGGGTCTGCAGCATGATGACCAGACAGCTGGATCAGGAGGGTCTGCAGCATGATGACCAGACAGCTGGATCAGGAGGGTCTGCAGCATGATGCCAGACAGCTGGATCAGGAGGGTCTGCAGCATGATGACCAGACAGATCAGGGGAGCCTGAAGGATGATGACCAGAGAGCCAGATCCGGAGGGCCTGCAGGATGATGACCAGACAGCTGGATCAGGAGGGTTTGCAGTATGGTGACCAGACAGCTTGATCAGGGGGGCCTGCAGGATGATGACCCCACAGCTGGATCAGCGGAGCCTGCAGGATGATGACCACACAGTTGGATCAGGAAGGGCCTGCAGGATGATGACCGTACTACTGGACCAGGGGGACCTGCAGGATAATGACCAGAAAGCTGGTAACTGGGGGGCCTACAGGATGATGACCAGGCAGCTGGATCATGAGGGCCTGCAGGATGATGACCATACTACTGGATCAGGGGGACCTGCAGGATGATGACCAGACAGCTGGATTAGGTGGGCCTGCAGGATGATGACCAGACAGCTGGGATCACGAAGGCCTGCAGGATGATGACCAGACAGCTGGGATCAGGAGAGCCTGAAGGATGTTGATCAGGCAGCTAGATCAGGAGGGCCTGGAGGATGATGACAAGACGGCTGTATCAGGGGGGCCTGCAGGATGATGACCACATGGCTGGATCAGGAGGGCCTGCAGGATGATGACCAGATGGCTGGATCAGGAGGGCCTGCAGCATGATGACCAGAAGGCTGGATCAGGAGGGCCTGCAAGATGATGACCAGACAGCTGGGATCATGAGGGCCTGCAGCATGAAGACCAGACAGCTGGATCAGGGGGGCCTCCAGGTAGATGACCAGACAACTGGATCAGGAGGGCCTTCAGGATGTTGACCAGACAGCTGAATCAGTGGGGGCTGCAGGATGATGACCAGAAAGCTGGGATCTGGGTGGCCTGCAGGATGATGACCAGGCAGCTGGATCAGGAGGGCCTACAGGATGATGACCATACTACTAGATCAGGGGAAACTGCAGGATGATGACCAGACAGCTGGATCAGGAGAGTCTGCAGGATGATGACCAGACAGCTGAGTCAGGCTGGCCTGCAGGATGATGACCAGACAGGTGGATCAGGATGGTCTGCAGCATGATGACCAGACTGCTGGTTCAGGAGGGTCTGAAGCATGATGTCCAGACAGCTTGATCAGGGGGGCCTGCAGGATGATGACCAGACAGCTGAATCAGGAGAACCTGCAGGATGATGACCACACAGCTGGATCAGGGGGGCCTGCAGGATGACAACCATACAGCTAGATCAGGAGAGCCTGCGGGATGGGATGACCAGACAGCTAGGATCTGGGGGGCCTCCAGGATGATGACCAGACAGCTGGATCAGGAGGGCCTGCAGGATGATGACTAGAAAGCTGGATCAGGGAGGCCTGCAGGATAATGTCCAGACAGCTGGGATCTGGGGGACCTGCAGAATGATGACCAGACAGCTGGATCTGGAAAGCCTGTGGGTTGATGACCAGACAGCTGGATCAGGAGGGTCTCAGTATGATAACCAGACAGCTGGATCAGTGGGGCCTGCAGGATAATGAGCAGACGGCTGGATTAGGATGGCCTGCAGCATGATGACCAGACGGCTGGATAAGGGGTGCCTGCAGGATGATGACAAGACAGCTGGATCAGGAGGGTCTCAGCATGATAACCAGACAGCTGAATCAGGAAGGTCTGCACCATGCTGACCAGACATCTTGATCAGGGGGTCCTGCAGGATGATGAAAAGACAGCTGGATCAGGAGAGCCTGCAGGATGATGACCACACAGCTAGATCAGGATGTCCTGCAGCATGATGAACAGAGAGCTGGATCAGCAGAGACTGCAGGATGATGACCAGACAGCTGCATCAGGAGAACCTGCAGGATGATGACCAGACTGCTGGATCAGGAGGGACTGTGGGAGGATAAACAGACAGCTGGATCAGGAGGGCCTGCAGGATGATGACTAGACACCTGGATCAGTGGGGCCTGCCATATGATGAGCAAAAGGCTGGATCAGGAGGGCCTGCAGGATGATGACCACATGGCTGGATCAGGAGGGCCTGCAGCATGATGACCAGACAGCTGGATCAGGAGGGTCTGCAGGATGATGATCAGACAGCTGGATCAGGAGGGCCTGCAGGATGATAACCAGACAGCTGTATCAGGAGGGCTTGTGTGTATGACTATATTTCCTGCACATGCAGTGCCCATGGAGTGAGAAGCAGGCATTGGGTCCCCTGGAACTGGAGTTACAGATGGTTGTTAGCTGCCATGTGGGTGCTGGGAATTGAATATGGGTCCTCTGCAAGAGCAGCCAAAGTTCTTGACCGCTGAGCCATCTCTCCAGCCCCACTTTTTAGGATTTATGTTTATTTGTGTGTGTGTGTGTGTGTGTGTGTGTGTGTGTGTGTGTGTGTGTGTGTGTGTCTGGGTGAGTGCGGGTACCCATGGAGGCCAGAAGAGGGCGTTGGATCCTCTGTAGCTAGAGTTATAGGCGGTTGTGAGCCGCCACGTGGGTTCAGGTCCTCAGGAGGAGCAGCAAGCATTCTTGAACACTGAGCAATCTCTTCCAACTACCCCTCCTCCATAATGGTTTTGTTTGGGTTTTGTTTTTTTGTCTTTTGTTTTGAGACAAACTCTCACTCTAGTCCAACTTGTCTAGAACTTACTAGGTAGACCAGGTTGTCCCTGAACCTACAGCAATGATCCTGCTTCTGAGTTCTGAGTGTTGGAATTACAGGCTTAAGTCAGAGTGGCTTGCATTAAAAAGTTTAGCCAGGCGTGGTGGTGCACGCTTTTAATCCTAGCACTTGGGAGGCAGAGGCAGGCGGATCTCTGTGAGTTCAAGGCCAGCCTGGCCTACAAAGAGAGCTTCAGGCCAGCTGGGACTAAAGGGAGACCCTGTCTCAAAAGACCAGAAAAAAAAAAAGTTGAAAAATTTAGCCAGGCATGGTGGTGCACACCTTTAATCTCAGAGCTCGGGAAGCAGAGGCAGGTGGATCTCTGTGAGTTCAAGGCCAGCCTGGTCTACATAGTGTGTTCCAGGACAGGGAGACCCTGTCTCAAAAAGAAAAAAAAAATAGAAAATCAGACTATGACAGAAAATCACTGTGTCTGTGCTCTAGACTACTAATGTTCCCACTCCTTCCGTAAAAACACGCAGAGCACAGTGCTTAGTGCCAGACATCCTGATGAATACAGTCTCCCTCGGACACAACCAGAGCTCACAGATGACTGGGAAAGGTAAACAGTTTACCAGAAAACTACATGAAGCGAAGTCCTTCTAGGGACACCTAACCAACCTAGCCATCGGTGCAGTTTCTAAAAGGGTTAGAAGGATTAATTACAAATGATGCAGTTGAGAGATCAGAGAAAAGTATTCCAGCTGAAGGAACAGGAAAGGAGCACTGAGCCAAGACAGGAGACTCGGGGCTCTCAGCAGGGGAAGCCACTGCTTGAGGGGTGTTTGGATGGAGGGATGTTTGGATGGAGGGATGTTTAGATGGAGGGATGTTTGGATGGAGGGATGTTTGGGTGGAGGGATGTTTGCATGGAGGGATGTTTGGATGGAGGGATGTTTGCATGGAGGGATGTTTGGATGGAGGGATGTTTGGATGGAGGGATGTTTGGATGGAGGGATGTTTGGATGGAGGGATGTTTGGATGGAGGGATGTTTGGGTGGAGGGATGTTTGGGTGGAGGGATGTTTGGATGGAGGGATGTTTGGATGGAGGGATGTTTGGATGGAGGGAGGGATACATTTTGACTTGGTAGGATGGCTGGGATTTCGAAGATAATCACGTGCCTTGTACAGTATTTAAATCTTTTACATGTGTGAGTGTTTTGCTGCACGTATGTAAGTGCAGCCGTGTCATTCAGTGATCATGGAGGCCAGAAGAGGGCACAGGATCCCCTGGAACTGGAGTTAAAAGGTTGTTAGACAGCACGTGTGGGCTGGGAACTGAACCCGGGTCCTCTGGAAGAGCAGCAGGGGTCTTGACTACTGAACCGTCTCTCTGTTTCTTTATTTGGCAATATTTGGAACCCATGACCTTTGGCAGGATAAACAGGGACATATCTGTGGTCTCCGTGGTGAGTTCCAGACAGCTGGGGGTACAGGGGGACCCTGTCTCAAAAAGACCAAAAAAGGGAAGCCACCCACCAGCCTCCTTTAGCTTCCACATGTGTATGCACAGGCATTCACAACTGCACACACATCAGCCACCACATGTGCACTAAGAAAAAGTAAAGGGGGCTGGAGAGATGACTCAGCTGTCAAGACCACTGGCTGTGCTTGCGGAAGACCTGGGTTTGGTTTCCAGCACTCGCATGGTGGCTAACAAGTGCCAGCAACTCCAGCTCCCGGGGATCCAGGCCACCTTCTGGCTTCTGTGGGCGCTGCCTACGCAGAAGCACTTACATGCAGGCCGCCTTCTGGCTTCTGTGGGCGCTGCCTACGCAGATGCACTTACATGCAGACGAAACTCATACATATAAAAAATTTAAAAATCAATTAAAAAATTAAAGAAGAGGCTAGGATACCTGGCCTTTAATCTCTAGTTCCAAAGCAAACAAAATGAAAAACTTAAAAGAGACTTATTAACACGTATCTTCTGTTTAAACTGAATTCTAAGGCTGAGGCTGTACAGCTCATAGAGTGCTTGCCTAGCACACGTGAAAGATCCATGTTCGCTCCTCAGCACCACATTAACTGATCCGTGGAAGTGATGACAGGAGGATCAGAAAGAAATTAAAAGTCGCTGGGCGTGGTGGCGCACACCTTTAATCCTAGCACTTAGGAGGCAGAGGAAGGCGGATCTTTGTAAGTTCAAGGCCAGCCTGGTCTACAGAGTGAGTTCCAGGACAGCTGGGCCTACAGGGAGACCGTGTCTCGAAAAGACCAAAAAAAAAAAAAAAAATTAAAAGTCATCCTCAGGGAGCTGGAGAGATGGCTCAGTGGTTAAGAGCACTGGCTGTTCTTGCAGAGGACCTAGTTTTGAATCCCAGCACCCACATGGTGGCTGACAACCATCCATAACTCCAGTTCCAGGAGCTCTGAGGCCGTCTTCTGTCCTCAGCAGACACTGCATGACATGGGTGCACTTACACACATTCAGGCTTAACACTCATACACATAAAAAAAATGAATTTTTTAAAAAGTTATCCTCAGACACACAGAGAAATGAAAGCTAATCTGGGTTACAGGAGACCCCAATTCAAAAAATTAAAAAACATAAACTGAGTTTACAAGAGTCTCATCGTTTTTTGTGTTTTTTTTTTTTTTTTTTTTTTGAGATAGAGTCTCACTATATATAGCTTCAGCTGGCCTAGAACTCACTATATAGACCAGACTGGTCTCAAACTCACAGAGATTGCCCTACCTCTGCCTCTTGAGTGCTGGGATTAAAGGCATGTGCCACCCCACACAGTCTTCACATCACTTGTAAGGAATGAAATTAACATTCTTTTACTGAATTCTGTTATTGTGCATCCATGATTTTCATTAGTGACTACCATTAAAAATGTCATTAAGCTGCCACCTGCCAGGCATAGTGAGGTTCACAACTGTGGTAACTCCAGCTTCAGAGTTCAGTCCCTGGAATCTGTGTAAAAAAATGGATGTGATGACACACATCTGTGACCCCAGAACTCCTGTGAGATGGGAGGAGAATTAACCAGAAGCTGGAGGGGCAGCTAGCCTCAAGTACCTAGTGTCCAGAGGACTCAAGCTCAGGTCCCAGCACCCATGTCACGTGCAAAGAACCCATGTCCTCAGCAATGGGGAAGGTGAGAACCAACTTTTTTTTCAGTTTTTTATTTTATTTATTTATTTATTTTTCAGTTTATTTTTTATTTTATTTTATTTTATTTTATTTTATTTGTCTTTTCAAGATAGGGTCTCCCTGTAGCCTCAGCTGTCCTGGAACTCACTCTGTAGACCAGGCTGGCCTTGAACTCACAGAGATACTCCTGCCTCTGCCTCCCAAGTGCTAGGATTAAAGGCGTGCGCCACCACACTCGGCTTCAGGGTTTTTTTTATTTTTTTAAGCCAATGTTGTATTGAAGCTCTGTGCTTTCCATACAAGAGAACCAACTTCTGAAAGTTGTCCTTGCGGTGCCCACACTCAAACATACACACATATACATGCAAAAATAACAATTTTAAAATAAGTGGCTAGAGGGGGCTGGAGAGATGGCCTAGCGGTTAAGAGTGCCAACTGCTCTTGCAGAGGACCCAGGTTCGATCCCCAGCACCCACATGGCGGCCGAGAACTGTCTTCTGACCTCCATGGCATTGCAGGACATGGGTGCACAAACCTACATGCAGACAGTACATTCATACATGTAAAAATAAAGAAATAAATAAAAATTTTTTAAAAAGTGGCTAGAGAGATGGCCCAGTGGTTAAGAGCATTGGCTGCTCTTGCAGAGAACCTGGGTTCGGTTCCCAGCACCCACATGGCAGCTCACAACCGTCTGTGACTCTGGTTTCAGGGGATCCAATCTCTGGCCTCTGAGGGCTCAGCACAGCATGAGTGTACCTACATACATCCAGGCAGTACACTCAAACACATGAGTGTACCTACATACATCCATGCAGTACACTCAAACACATGAGTGTACCTACATACATCCATGCAGTACACTCAAACACATGAGTGTACCTACATACATCCAGGCAGTACACTACATACAAACACTCATGTGTTTGAGTGTACCTACATACATCCAGGCAGTACACTAAAACACATGAGTGTACCTACATACATCCATGCAGTACACTCAAACACATGAGTGTACCTACATACGTCCAGGCAGTACACTCAAACACATGAGTGTACCTACATACGTCCAGGCAGTACACCCAAACACATGAGTGTACCTACATACATCCAGGCAGTACACTCAAACACATGACTGTACCTACATACATCCAGGCAGTACACTAAAACACATGAGTGTACCTACATACATCCATGCAGTACACTCAAACACATGAATGTACCTACATACATCCAGGCAGTACACT
>VZQC01005527.1:1065920-1109072 GCA_009823505.1 Rhizomys pruinosus
TTTTTTTTTTTGGTCTTTTTGAGACAGGGTCTCCCTGTAGCCCCAGCTGTCCTGGAACTCACTCTGTAGACCAGGCTGGCCTTGAACTCACAAAGATCCGCCTGCCTCTGCCTCCCAAGTGCTAGGATTAAAGGCGTGCACCACAAAGTCGGGCTCAGCCTGCTATCTTATACAATACAGGAAAACCTGCCCACGGGTAGCTCCACCCACAGTGGCCTGGGCCCTCCTATGTCACTCAACAAGCAAGAAAATAACCCAAAGACTTAGTCACAGGCCAGTCCAATGGAGACAGTTCCTCAGTTGAGGCTCTCTTAACCCACAAGTCTCAAGGTGACACTAAGCTATCCACAGTGACGTTTACTCTTTCTGTGCCTTGAACTCACCATGTAGACCAGGCTGCCTCAGTCTCACAGAGCTCCTCCTGCCTCTGCCTCAAGTGCTAAGATTAAAGATGTGTGCCACCTGCCTGGCTTGCTTTGTTTTAACGGTAGCATGCTAACTTGAACCTTTTATTTTTCACTAATAATTGATATTTTGCTTCCCCTCTAGGCAAATTTACCCAGGCCAGTTTGCAAACTTCTATTTTCATTTTATTCTGGAAGGATATTCCAAATATTATATGGACTATACTGTGTTTTCCATTTCCTCTTTATCTTTGTTTATCTTTATAGTTTATTATTTTTATGTGGATGAGTGTATTACCTTGCATGTATGTAAGTGCATCTCTGAGGTACAATGCCCATGAAGGTCAGACGAGGGCATCAGATCCCCTGGAACTAGAGGTACCGGCAGTTGTTGGCCTCCATGTGGGTTCTAGGACTGGAACCGTGGTCCTCTGCAAGAGCAGTCAGTGCTCTTAACCACTGAGCCATCTTTTCAGCCCCATTTTCCCTTTATTTTAAAAAAAATTAGCCCACATGGTGGCTGGGAACTGTCTTCAACTCCAGTTCCAGGGGAATCTGATGTCCTCTTCTGACATCCTCGGCATTGCATGACACAAGTGCACAGACCTACATGCAGACAGACCTACAAGCAGACAGTACATTCATACACATAATAAATTAAGAGTGCTGGGCATGGTGGCCCACGCCTTTAATCCTAGCACTTGGGACGCAGAGGCAGGCAGATCTTTGTGAGTTCAAGGCCAGCCTGGTCTACAGAGCAAGTTCCAGGACAGCTGGGGCTACAAGGAGATCCTGTCTTGAAAAGACAAAAAAAAAATTAATAGGTCCTAGCCAGGCGTGGTGGCCCACGCCTTTAATCCTAGCACTCGGGAGGCAGAGGCAGGTGGATCTCTGTGAATTCAAGGCCAGACTGGTCTACAGAGTGAGCTCCAGGCCAGCTGGGACTAAAGGGGGACCCTGTCTCAAAAATACAAAAAAAAAAATCGATAGGTCCTATTTGAGTTTTTTCGTAAAAATATTTCCAAATCTTTCAGAGAAAGTAGCTGAATACCACTGTTTCTGATTCCCCTCAGTTTCCAACATTGAAAATTTCAAGACTTGTTTTGGTTTTGGTTTTGTTTGAAACAGGGTCTCCCTATAGCCCCAGCTGGCCTTGAACTCACAGAGATCCATCTGCCTCTGCCTCCCAAGTGCTAGGATTAAAGGCATGGACCACCACGCCTGGCTTAAAGACGATTCTTAGCCACCATTTGGGTGCTGGTAATCGAAGCCGGGTCCTTGGCAAGAGCAGTGGGCGCTTTTAACCACTGAGCCATCTCTCCAGCCCCTCTTTTGTTTTGTTGAGACAGGGTCTCACGATGTAGCCCTGGCTGGTCTAGAACTCATTATGTAGACCAGGCTGGCCTTGAACTCACAGTGATCCACCTGCCTCTGCCTCCCAAGTGCTGGGATTAAAGGTGNTACTTTTCTGGCCTCAGAGGGCACCTGCACACACATAGCCTACAAATATAATTAAAAAAAAATTTCTTATTATTTTTTATGTGTATGAATGTACTGTCTGCATGTAGGTCTGTGCACCTGTGTCATGCAATGCCGAGGAGGTCAGAAGAGGGTGTCAGATTCTCCTGGAACTGGAGTTAAAGATGGTTCTCAGCCGCCATGTGGGTGCTGGGGATCGAACCTGTGTCCTCTGCAAGAGCAGTCGACACTCTTAACCACTGAGCCATCTCTCCAGCCCCCAAATATAAATTTTTAAAAATTAAAAATCAGGTGTCATACAAACACTGCTATTTGTTTGATGCCCCATGGTCAACATCTTTGATGACAGTTTTTTAGTGACTATAAATATGACAGTATTATGCAGTTGGAAAAATTAGTAGCCATTAAGCCTACTGGTGGTGACGCACACCTTTAATCCCAGCCCTCGGGAGGCAGAAGCAGGCAGATCTCTGTGAGTTCAAGGCCAGCTTAGTCTATAGAGTGAGTTCCTGTCTCACTCTGTACAGTGAGACCCTGTCTCAAAAAGACCAAAAAATAAATTGCTTTAATCACTGTCATTGACAAGAAGTGAGAAAATTTTTAATTAGTGAAGAGAAAAATCAGCAACAATTGTAAAATAGGTCCTCTATGACACAGTACTGAAAATATTGCGGGAAAAGCAGAAATCCTTGGAAAAACTGTGACTATCTAAAGTAGTTTTGCAATAGTAGCTACAAAACTTGAGGCTACTGAGCTGGACTATAGCTTAGTTGCTAAAGTCCTTGCCTAGTATACATGAAGTCCTAGGTTTGATCCCCAGCACCAGGGAACGATGAGGAGTGCCTGTAATCTTAGTACTGAGGAAGCAGAGATTGAGAGATGAGAAGCTCAAGGTAAGTCTCAGGTACATAGGAAGACCCAGACCAGCCTGGGATCCATGAGATCCTGTCTTTAAGAAACAAAAAGTGAGCATGTACTGCTCTCGCTGAATTTGTCAGAAAATTGCAACTCCATGAAAAAATTTCAACAATTATTATTCCAAATATCAGGAGGAGGTAATTAGACATAATCTAAATTTTCTTTGTTTTGAAAATTACCTTTGTTTTCATGTATGTATGTGTGCCATAGTGCATGTATAGAGGTCAGAGGACAACTTTCAGGGGTCTTCTCTCCACCCACCACGTGAGTCCCAGGAATCAAACCCTGGTTGTCAGGCTTGGTGGCAAGGACATTACCTGCTGAACCATCTTCTAGTCACTTTTCTGTTGCTGTGACAGAAGCACCACAGCCAAGGGTAGGTATAAAAGGAGGAGTTTATTTGAGCTTAAGGTTCCAGGGGAATTAGAGTCCATCATGGTGTGGAGACGTGGGGGCAGGAGGTGCTGGAGCAGGAGCAGACAGCAGAGGTCCCATCTTCACCAGGACAGGAGCAGAGTGCGACTGGAGATTGGCAAGGCTTTGTGATGCTCATTCGAACCACACATTCCACTCCCTAGCCCCCATAGGCCCATGACCATATAAAATGCAAAATGCATTTAGTCCAACCTTAAAAGCCCCCATAGTCTTTACCAGTCTCAACACTTCAAAAGTCTACATACAGTCCAAAGTCTCTTCTGAGACTCAGGGCAATATCTTAACTATAACCCCTTGTAAAATAAAAAGGCAAATTACATACTCCTAACATACAGTGGAACCGAATACACATTCCCATTCCAAAAGGGAGGAATAGAGGCATAGTGAGGAAATACTGGACTAAAACAAGACCGAAAACCAGCAGGGCAAACACCAAGTACAGTAGCTCCATGTGCGACTTCTGGGACTTGACTTAAAGGGCTTAGATGGCTCAGCTCTTCAGCTTTGCTTGCAATATACATCTCTTCCTTGGGCTGGTACCACTCCCTATATGCAGCTCTCCTTGGCAAATACCTCACAGCTCGGGCATCCCAAATATCTTCTTGAGGTATCCTCTGCCAATTAGGCTTCACCTTCACAGCTTCACAAAATGCCCTATCAGGGCCTCTTTTATGCAGGAACACCCGTGCTGCACTTTGCCTGGCCTCTGACACCATGGAGGAAGAACTGATGACCCTTCACTCTTGCATCTTTCATTCTCTAAAGGCAGCATTGTGTGAATGACACTGCCAAGTTTGGCTGCAAGTTTGGGGTGGACCCTGGCCTGCTCTATCCACAGCAGCAGCTTTTCCCTGCCATAGACTTGGAGTAAAAACCCTTACAGCATTTTCCTTTCACAGTTGGAGGCTTAGCTGGGTGTGGTCTTGTCCGTTGGCCTCTCCATAAAGACTTTATTTTTATTTTTATTTTTATTTTTATTTTATTTTTTGTCCACTGAGGCATTTTATTTATAGGTGTGTTTTACATCACTAGAAAAAGAATCCCAGGATTTTCCCTCCTGTGTGTTTTCGTCTTGCTTCTTCATGGTCCATGATGCCAGCTGAGGTTGTCAGTACAATGAAACCAAACTGACGAGATGGAAGAAGATTATTTTGCCATTTTTCTAGGTCTTTGAGCTGCACATCAAATCTGGGGCTGATCACACCACACTTGTTTAACCTGCCTGTGAGGTTCACAACAATTTTCCCAGCTCTGTGATCATCAATGATTTCAAATTCACCAATGTAACCATGCTTCATCATCACAGTCAGGAAGCGGACGATGACTTTGGAGCACGGCCTGATGAGGACCTGGCGTTTACCTCTCTTCTCGGCATTGTTTATGCTCTTAAGAGCATCGGCCAACACATTCATACGCACCATGGTGGCGGCGCAGAAAGGTGGCGGAAAGAGCTCCATAAAGACTTTAATCTTATCAAAGGGATCCTCTCCTTCAGCATATGGCTTGGCTTCAACAGTCCTTCTAGTGCTTTTTTTCCATCCAAACTGTACATTCTGCATTTTTTTTTGAGACAGGGTCTCCCTGTAGCCCCAGCTGTCCTGGAACTTGCTATGTAGACCAGGCTGGCCTTGAACTCACAAAGATCCGCCTGCCTCTGCTTCCCTAAAGCACCACAGCAAAAGTCCATTGCCTTTCAACTTAGCCTCAGGCATTTGACCTGTGGACAAACTCCAGCCAGACTCTGCCAAAAATCTCCCAGTTGCTGCTTAAGTCCTAATTTTCCTCTGGAACTACATTTTTCTCACTACTACTTTCTCCCAGGCTCCTACTAGAATGGCTGGTTAAGCTCTCCTTACAGCAGTCAACAGCTTTTCTAGCCCAAACTTCCAAAGTCTTGCATATTTCTTCAAACACCCACACAGTCAGGTTCTTCACAGCTAACTGCCCACTCTCTGGTACCAATTAATCTGGTACAAACAATTAGTTTGTTTTCAATTGCTGTGACAAAAACAGTCAGACTAAAATCAACTTTGGGAGGAAAGGGTTTATTTGTCTTAGATCTCCCAGGTCACACAGTTCATCATCAGTAGGGAACCCAAGGTTGGAACTCAGGGCAGGAACCTGAATCAGGAGCTGAGGCACAGACCATGGAGGAATGCTGCTTACTGGCTTGGTCCTCTGGCCCATGCTCAGCCTGCTATCTTGTACAATACAGGAAAACCTGCCCAGAGGTAGCTCCACCCACAGTGGCCTGGACCCTCCCATGTCACTCAACAAGCAAGAAAATAACCCAAAGACATAGTCACAGGCCAGTCCAATGGAGACAGTTCCTCAGTTGAGGCTCTCTTAACCCACAAGTCTCAAGTTGACACTAAGCTATCCACAGTGACATTTACTCTTTCTGTGCCTCGAACTCACCATGTAGACCAGGCTGCCTCAGTCTCACAGAGCTCCTCCTGCCTCTGCCTCAAGTGCTAAGATTAAAGGTGTGTGCCACCGGCCTGGCTTGCTTTGTTTTAACGATAGCATGCTAACTTGAACCTTTTATTTTTCACTAATAATTGACATTCTGGTTCCCCTCTAGGCAGATTTACCCAGGCCAGTTCTCAAACTTCTATTTTCATTTTATTCTGGAAGGATATTCCAAATATTATATGGACTATACTATGTTTTCCATTTTCTCTTTATCTTTGTTTATCTTTATAGTTTATTATTTTTATGTGGATGAATGTATTACCTTGCATGTATATAAGTGCACCCCTGAGGTACAATGCCCATGGAGGTCAGAAGAGGGCATCAGATCCCCTGGAACTAGAGTTACCGGCAGTTGTTGGCCTCCATGTGGGTTCTAGGACTGGAACCGTGGTCTTTTTGAGACAGGGTCTCCCTGTAGCCCCAGGCTGTTCTGGAACTCACTCTGTAGACCAGGCTGGCCTTGAACTCACAAAGATCTGCCTCTGCCTCCCAAGTGGTAGGATTAAAGGCGTGCGCCACCACGCCTGGCTTTGTTCTTTTAATACAAAGTTTTCCAATGTGCCTTTGAACTTGTAACACCACTCCAGCCTCATCTTCCTCAGTGTTGGGATTAGAGGAGAGTACCACTGTGCCTAGGGAGGATAGCAGTTTTCACCAACATCTTTTAAAATTAGAAGTGGAAACAACAGTGTCTGCAATACTCAGGGAAGCCTGAAGCAAAAGCAAGTGCTCTAAACCACTTAAAGGACTTCAGAGCAATGCGCCTTTGAGAGTTAAGAACCTTGCCTGAGAATGTAGTGGCAAGAGCTGACCTGACGTGGGCGAAGCACTGGATTCAGCCCCACTACCATAAGCAAAGCATCCAACATCCATAAAATTGAGCATCTTAGTAAGGACATTTGAAAATTCAAATATTCTGTGGATATCCATAGGGTTGACAGGGATATGCTGAGCAAATGGATTCTGAATGGAACATAGCTTAATGGTGTCTTTCTCATCTGCAGTGCCCTCTGAAGGCACCTATTTCACCAGTTCCAGAATGGGAGGCAAATGAGGAAGTATCAAGGAACTTGGTGTCACATTGCAAGGGCCAGAAGATAATACTCTGTTGTTTGAATCAAGGTTTGAGAGGGGGAATCTGCAATAAAGCTGTCAGAGTGTGAGTAACCAGGAGTTTCTTAAAGAGTGATGGACTAACAGAGCATCTGTCGTTAGGACTGATTTCAGGGATCCAGAGTGTTTGCAAGAGAGCTGGTGGGAAACAGTTATGGGGATAAAGAATAATTATGACTCACTTTTCCCCAGAATAAAATGTTAAATTATTTCTTTGGCTTCTAAAAGAAAAAGCTCACTTAAAATTTTTATTAGTGGGCCGGCAAGATGGTTCAATGGGTAAAAACATCTGTCACACAAGCCTGACAAGCTGAGCTCAATCCCCAGAGTCCATGTAAAGGTGGACTGAGAAGCAGCTCCGTAGGAGCTGTCCTGTGACTTCCGCACGCTGCGCCCCGCCCAGCTCTCCTGTGACCTCCCCACGCTGCGCCCCGCCCAGCTCTCCTGTGACCTCCCCACGCTGCACCCCGCCCACACCCCCACACAACAAGTAAAACTTTTACAGAATTTGAACTAGTGGACTCGTGGCATACACCTTTAGTCTCAGCACTCTGGAGGCCAAGCTGGTGGATCTCCATGAGGCCATCCTGGTTTACATAGGAAGTTCAAGGCCAACCAGAGCTACATAATGAGATCCTGTCAACAAAAAATTTACTAGTAAAAATCTATATAATATAAGGGGCCTATAATTATATCTCCCAAATACAGGAGCTGTTAACAGTTTGATATGTATGCCCAAATGGGTAAGTGTAATACTCACAAATTATGTTTAAATGTAAACACACATACACTCACACACATATTGGAGAGAGGGTCATGTTGAGACAAGGTATTACTTGATAGCCTAGGCTGACTTCAAATTCAAAGCTATTCTCTTGCTTTAGCCTCCCTAGAGCTGAGATTACATGCCAAGCTAACAAATGTATGGGAGTGCGCGCGCGTGCGTGTGTGTGTGTGTGTGTGTGTGTGTGTGTGTGTGTGTGAGTGTTTTCCTGTGGAGCTGGAGTTACAGGTGGTTGCAGGTACTGGAAATCAAACTTGGGTCCTTTGCAAGAGCTGTTACCTACTGAGCCATCTGTACATGCACCTCATGTGTGCAATACCTGTGGAGGCCAGAAGAGGGCATCAGATCCTATGGAACTGGAGTTATGGATAGTTGCTAGCCACTATAATGGCACTGGGAACCCAGGTGCTCTTCAGGAGCAACTAGTGCTCTTACATGCTGAGCCATGTCTGTAGCCCCACAAATGGTATAATTTAAAACAAAACAAAACAAAAAAAGTGGGGCATGGTAGTGCACACCTTTAATCCCAGTGCTTGGGTGGCAGAGACAGGTGGATCTTTGTGAGTTCAAGGCCAGCCTGGTCTATAGAACTAGTTCCAGCCCAGCTGAGGCACAGGGAGACCCTGTCTCAAAAACATTAAAAAAAAAAAAAGACTCCCCCCAAAATTAAAAATAAAAAATTTTAAGCTTGACAATGGTGGCACCTGCCTGTAATCCCAGAATTTGTAAGGCAGAGGCAGAAGGCTTGCAAATTCAAGGCCAATTTGGCCTGCAGTGTGAGAAAAAATAAACATATAACTGTTAGACAGTGGTAACAATACTTGGTAAATTTCTCTTTGCCACTTGAATAAACTTTAGGTATATTTCTATGACAATACCATAGTACGCCTCCTTATTGTTATTTGTGCAAGCTGGGCCTGAAGGAGGGAGATTACTAGTTTAGTTCAGGGTAATGGTACAAAACCTCAATCCTAGACGAATAGAATTGAATAGACTAGAACAGAACAGTGAACATCACTCTATTCTACAAGCATTCCATACCTTATTTACCCTATCCCTAATGGTTAATTATAATATTTAGTTTGTTTGTTTTTGTTTTGTTTTGTTTTTGGGTTTTTTGTTTTGTTTTGTTTTTGTTTTGAGACAGGGTCTCTCTTTAGTCCCAACTGGCCTGGAGCTCACTATGTAGATGAGGCTGGCCTTCAACTCAGAGATCCACCTGCTGGGATTAAAAGCATGTGCCACCATGCCTGGCAATATTCATTTTTCTATTTAGATAATGAACACCCTAATGGCATATATATAATATATATTATATAAATATAAATAAATAAATATATTTTTTTTTTTTTTTTTTTTTTTTTTTTTTTTTTTTTTTTTTTGGTTTGGTTTTTTGGTTTTGTCTTTTGAGACAGGGTCTCCTGTAGCCCCACCTGGCCTGGAACACACTATGTAAACAGGCTGGCCTTGAATCCATAGAGTTTTCTGCCTCTACCTCTGGAGTGTGGGATTAAAGTTGTGTTCCACCATTCGGAGCTCCTCTCACTTCTTTTAAGTAAGGTGAATGCATTCAAGAGTTGTCTTCTTGTCTTTAAATAATTGATGACCAGCAATGAAAATAATCCTGAACTTTAATGGTCTCCTCCATATGTGATCTATCTGTAGGATAGCTAGCTAGCAAGCAGCCAACAGAGGGCACTGTTCAGTGTATTTTAGAAAGTACTGGTAGCCATTCTAAGGAGAGGCCAAGAAGCTAATGGAACTTTCTGACATCCCATGCAGCAGGGAATTTGTTTGTTGGGTGTTTTGTTTTGTTTTGTTTTGTTTTGTCTCTTTTGAGACAGCGTCTCCCTGTAGCCCCACCTGTCCTGGAACTCAGTTTGTAGACCAGGCTGGCCTTCAACTTAACCCACAGAGATCCACCTGCCTCTGCCTCCAAGTTGCTGGGTATAGGACGTGCGCCAACGAACCGCTAGCTTCTATGTGGTGTGTGTTGTGTGTGTGTGTATGTTGTGGTGTGTGTGTGTGTGTGTGTGTGTGTGTGTCTGTGTTTTTAATTACAACAGAGTTCCCCTCTGTAACCCAGGCTAGACTCAGTCACTATAAAACGAAAGCTGGCCTTGAACTTATCCTCCTGCCTCAGCCTCTCAAGGTGTGGGCCACCATGCCAAGGTCACAGTGAGATCTGAGACTCTTTTTCTTTACCCCAAATTTTCCTTTCACAAGTTTCTACTAGCTTAATATGTGACATTGAGAACTAAGTAAATTAGAAAATAAACATTTAAGCCGGGCATGGTGGCACTACGCCTTTAATCCTAGCACTTGGGAGGCAGAGGCAGGCAGATCTTTGTGAGTTCGAGGCCAGCCTGATCTACAGAGTGATTTCCAAGACAGCTGGGGCTACAGGGAGACCCTGTCTCAAAAAGACCAAAAAAAGAAAAAAAAATACTGTAGTGAGCTTTTATAAGGGGAAAACTTTTCCCCATTTTTGTTTTTGAGGGAGAGGTTGCAAGATTATAGAAATGTTCTTTTCTTTCCATTACAGAGGTACCTATGAGTATGAACTCACCTTGAGAACTGATCTTTACACAGACAAACACACTCAGTGGTTTTATTTTAGAGTTCAGAATACCCGAAAAGATGTCACTTACCGTTTCACTATTGTCAACCTGCTGAAACCCAAGAGCCTCTATGCCACAGGGATGAAACCTCTCTTGTATTCTCAGTTGGATGCCACCACCTGCCACATTGGTTGGAGGAGAGAAGGACATGAAATCAAGTACTACAAGAACAACACGGAAGACGGGCAGCAGTCCTCGTACTGCCTCACCTGGACCGTTCAGTTTCCTCACAACCAGGACACTTGCTTCTTTGCACACTTCTACCCGTACATGTACACGGATCTGCAGTGCTATCTCTTGTCAGTGGCAAACAACCCCATCCAGTCTCAGTTCTGCAAGCTTCGAGCTTTATGCAGGAGCCTAGCAGGAAATACTGTCTATTTGCTCACCATCACCAACTCATCCAGGAGCCCTCAGGAAGCAGCCGCAAAGAAAGCCGTGGTCTTCAGTGCCAGAGTCCACCCCGAGAAAGCAATGGCTCCTGGATTATGCAAGGCTTTTTGGATTTCATCCTTAGCAACTCCCCAGATGCCCAGCTCCTCAGGGATATCTTTGTCTTCAAGGTGATTCCAATGTTAAATCCGGACGGCGTGATTGTGGGGAATTACCGCTGCTCATTGGCTGGAAGGGACTTGAACAGGCATTATAAATCCATTCTGAAGGACTCCTTCCCTTGCATTTGGTACACCAAGAACATGATCAAGAGGTGAGACTCTGTTAGTACTGTGAGCACTGTGAGCAGTAGTGCCAGATGCCCCTGTCTTAGGAGGAAGAAGGTCTCGCTTCTTATCATGGGAATCCGCTATAGCTTTGGAGACCCTTTGTCATTAAATGGGTTTGTTAATTTTCTTTTTTTTCATTTAGAAAACTTTTTTTAAATTCAATACTGCTGGCCTAGCAAGTGAAATCTCCATTGACTTCCTATAGTTGTGGGATTATGATTTTTTTTTTTTACCTTTTATTTTTTCTTTATTTTTTAAGGGATTCTATAATATAAGGGGTTTGTTAATTTTAAAACTCTTGAATCGTATCAGATCTTTGGAAGAAAGTTGAACACGTAACATATCAGTTGTTTCAGTTTGGGGGTACGGTCTCCACCATGCCTGGCAATGAGCTGTGCTTACAGTAGGGTATTCTCTCCACAGTAACCCTAGAAGGTTACATACATGTGATAAGAAATGTTAAAGCCGGGCGTGGTGGCGCATGCCTTTAATCCTAGCACTTGGGAGGCAGAGGCAGGCGGATCTTTGTGAGTTCAAGGCCAGCCTGGTCTACAGAGTGAGTTCTAGGACAGCTGGGACTACAGGGAGACCCTGTCTCGAAAAGACCAAAAAAAATAAAAAAATAAAAATAAATGACTTGAACAAGGTCTCAGGCTCTTACAGCTAATAAGCAACTGTAGAGTTTGTTTTCTTTTGTTTTTTTTTGATAGGGTCTCAACTATCTAGATCTAGCTAGCCTGGAACTCCCTATGGGGCTGGCCTCAAACCTGCCTCTGTCTTATGAGAGCTGGAATTAAAGGTCCATGCCACCGCCCACCAGACAAGAGTAGACATTTGAATGCAGGCTCTCTGGTTCCAGACTCTGAGTCTCTATTACCATCTTATGATGCTTCTAATAAAGAGAAAGAAATCAGGCCAGATGTGGCGCACACCTTTAATCCCAGCACTTGGGAGACAGAGGCAGGTGAATTTCTGTGAGTTCAAGGCCAGCCTGGTCTACATAGTGAGTTCCAGGACCGCTGATGCTGCAGGGAGACAATCTCCAAAAAGACAGAAAAAAAGAAAAAAGAAATGAGTTTACACTTTTCAAGCCTGCGTGAAGGCAGTTTAAAGCTATCAGGTAACAGCAGCCATCCTAAAAGAGCTTCCATTCTGCTAGAAGAGAACACACGGCAGATAAGATATCAGCGAAACTTTGTAATCGTACCTGTGTCAACAGCCTTGATGAGGGTTGGGGACCTGTCTGTGTGAACAGCCGTGATAAGGGTTGGGGACATGTCTCTGTGAACAGCCGTGATGAGGGTTGGGGACAGGTCTTTGGTTCACATGTGAGAACCGGTTTTACTACTGACTGATTCTGTGACTAAAAACAAGTGATTTAATCTCTTATGTTTGAATGTCCACTGAGTCCTTTGTTTGCCCTTCAATAGACTTCTGGAAGAAAGAGAAGTTCTCTTGTACTGTGACTTCCATGGGCACAGCCGCAAGAACAATATCTTCCTCTATGGCTGTAACAGCAAGAGCCGCAAGCACTGGCTTCATGAGCGCGTCTTTCCTTTAATGTTAAGCAAAAATGCACCAGATAAGGTAAGCCTGCGTTGTCATTTTCTGACCATTGACTTGGGAAACAATGGAATGCACAACCTCCTACATGAAGTGTCTTATTTGGCTCTTTGTGTTTAACCTTATTATCTTTGGTAAATCCCAGGAACCTGGATGTAATGGATTTAGAAAAGTATGACCTTGAGAATTGCTGGATCCAGCATTGATGAACAGATGAATCCAATGTAGAATCTCCATACAGTGAAGTGTTACTTGTAGAACATAAGATTTACATGCTGGTATGCCAGGACACAGATGAACCTTGGGCACATTAACCTACCTGAAGAAGCTGTGTACAAAACTATGATTTCACTGTATTGCTCAGAAAAGGCAAAAAAAAAAAAAATGGTGGGAATTGATGACCAGAGTCTTTCTTGTGCCAGGAAAGTGCTCCATCTGCAACTCAGAAGAGGCAAATTGATTGATTTACATATTTACTTATTTATCTTTTTTTTGTTTTTTGTTTTTTTCCAGACAGGGTCTCCCTGTAGTTCCAGCTGACCTGGAACTCACTCTGTAGACCAGGCTGGCCTTGAACTCACAAAGATCCACCTGCCTCTGCCTCCCAAGTGCTAGGATTAAAGGCGTGCGCCACCATGCCCGGCTTACTTATTTATCTATTTATTTGGGGAATGGTATAAGTGTGGAGCTCAGAGGACAACAGGAGTTTATTCTTCTCCCATCATGTGTGTTCTACGGATTGAACTCCACTCATCAGTCTTGGTGGCAAGGTGTCTTTACCCACTGAGCATTTGGCCAGCCCATGGCAGGCAAATCTAGAGAGCTAGAAAGTGGTTCACTAATTTCCCTAGGGCTGTGGAGTGTGTGTGTGTGTGTGTGTGTGTGTGTGTGTGTGTGTGTGTGTGTGTGTGTGTGTGTGTGTGTGTGTGTGTTTGGAGCAGAGGGACTGAATGGGAAGAGACTGCTAATGATTATGTTTCTTTTTGGCTTTGTTTTTTTCCTATACTACCGGTATCAGTCTGAGGCCTTGTGCATGGTGGGCAAATGGTCTACCACCAGCTGTGTCCCCAGTCTGTGAGTTTCTTTTTTGTGGTAATAGGAATGTTCTAAATTTAGATTGTGGTGATGATTGAACAACTGTGTAAATATATTAAATCATTAAATTGTATGCATTTTTGGGGGGGGGGTTGAGACAGGATCTCCCTGTAGCCCCAGCTGTCCTGGAACTCACTCTGTAGACCAGGCTGGCCTTGAACTCACAAAGATCTGCCTGCCTCTGCCTCCCAAGTGCTAGAATTAAAGGTGTGCACAGATCTTTGTGAGTTCAAGCCCAGCCTCGTCTACATAGTGAGCTCCAGGCCAGCTGGGACTAAAGGGAGACCTGTCTCAAAAAGACAAAAAAGGAGTATACACTCACAAAAGCAAAGTATGTAATTCAGTCAGACATGGTAGTACATGCCTGTAATCCTTGTACTTAGAAGGCAGAGCCAGGGTGATTACTGCAATTGTGAGGCCATCCAGGTCATAGAGGACAACCAAAGCTACACAGTAAGACCATGTCTCGAAAATAAATGAGAGAGAGAGAGAGAGAGAGAGAGAGAGAGAGAAAGAGTCTGGGGAAAAAAAAGAAAGAGAAAGAAAGAAAAAGAAAGAACAAACAAAAAATGGGGCTGGAAAGATGTCTCAGTGGTTAGGGTCACTGGCTGCTCTTGCAGAGGACCCAGATTCATTTCCCATCGGCACAGGGCTGCTAACAACCATCCCTAACCAGTTCCAGAGGATCTGACACACTCTTCTGTTCACCAAGGGCATTGCATGCACGTGTAGCACTTACATACATGCAGGCAAAACACTAGTACACATAAAATAAAAATAAATCTTTAAAAAAGAAAAGAGAACTGGGCATACTGTACATGCCTTTAATCCCTCCACTCAGGAGGTAGAGGCAGGCATATCTCTATGAGTTCAAGGCCAGCCTGATCTACATAAGGACTTCTAGGTCAGCCAATAAAACCCAGTCTTAGCCGGGCGTGGTGGTGCATGCCTTTAATCCCCGCCCTCAGGAAGCAGAGGCAGGTGGATCTCTGTGAGTTCAAGGCCAGCCTTGTCTACAGAGTGAGTTCCAGGCCAGCTGGGTCTACAAGGAGGCCCTGTCTCAAAAATACCAGTAAAAAAAAAGTTTCAAACAAACAGGCTTAGAAAGGCTATCTTGTGCCCTAAATGCCAAAGTAAGCCAGTGTTCTGAGATTTCTAGGGTCCCTACAAATGCTTGATTGTGGGAAGCAGGTAAGACTGAAAAGCAGAGCGAGCTATTGTTTTCCCTTTGGAAGATCCCAGAGCACATCAGACGTTCCGGGAGGTCTGCAGAAGAGGCCTGTTTAGTTACTGTCCTGTCTCCCCACTGTGTGACCGCGGTGCTGCTCCTTCACCAGGTCCTCTGACAGTTCTCAGAACTAGTATTCTGTGGAATATACTTTAGGAAATAGAAAGCCCCAAGGAAACCATCCTTGTTCCATATTAATGAATCATAGGCATCTTGTATTTGCTAGTTTATAGAATTAACAGAGAATTTGTATTTCTCTTTAGTTCTCTTTTAACAGTTGTAACTTTAAGGTCCAAAAATGCAAAGAAGGAACGGGACGAGTTGTAATGTGGCGGATGGGAATCATAAACAGCTATACCATGGAGTCTACCTTTGGTGGCTCCACTCTGGGTAAGAGGAGAGACTGGTGAGGGGAAACCAAGCACAGTTCCTAGGAGAGGAAAGCCATGGGAACACTGGAGAGGTGGCTGACGCAGAGGACTTCCTTGCCAGCCTTATGCTGAATTTGAGTACACTAAACATGAATGTGAACTAACAGTGCTTCACAGAGCACGGTGTTGAAGTGCTTGGAAGCAGGCAGGTGTGGGTTTTACTTTCAACTGCATTTATAAGTTTTGTGATCCTGGGTAAATTGTTGAGCCTGTATTCCCTCCAGGTCACAATAATAGCACTAATGTTATAAAGACTACTTAGTCAGGTAAGATAGAACCTGGCTCAAGGAAGCTTCAGAAAAAAAAAAAAAGCCGGGCGTGGTGGGGCACGCCTTTATCCCAGCACTTGGGAGGCAGGTGGATCTCTGGGAGTTCAAGGCAGCCTGGTCCACATGGTGAGTCCGGACAGCCGAGCTAAAGTGAGACCCTGTCTCAAAAGCAAAAAGAAAAAAAAGAAAAGAATAGCCATTTTTTTTTTTTTTGTTTTGTTTGTTTTTGTTTTGTTTGTCTATTGTGAGACAGGGTCTCCCTGTGCCCCACGCTGTCCGATGGACACTCACTCTTGTACCAGGCTGGCCTTTAACTCACAAAGCCTCTGCCTCCCAAGTGCTGGGATTAAAGATGTAGGCCACCACACCCAGCTTTTTTTTTTTTTTTTTTTTTTTTGTCTTGTTTTGGTCCTTGGAGCCCCAACTGGCCTGGAACTATAGAGTATATGTAGGCCAGACTGGACTCACCCTCACAGCAACCCACCTGCCTCTGCTGGGATTGAAGGCATGCACTACCACACCAGCAGCTAGTATAAACCTTTTCACTGTCAGAGCTGCCCCGGACAGGAGCACCCTGCTCTAGAATCAGGGATATCTTGTTTGGTTTTCATGTACATGTGTGTGTGTCTGCCCACTTATGTGCAGGTGTCCTCAGGGAACTAGAAGAGGGACTAGGATCCCTTGTGCTGGAGTGAGGTGCTTGTGCAAGCTGCCCGGTGTGGGCCCTGGGCCCTCTGAACTTGGGTCCTGAGGAAGAGCAGGGAGCACTTTTAACAGTTGAGCTATCTTTCCAACCCCAAGGGGGTGATAACCAGGCTGGCCTTGAACTCACAAAGATCCACCTGCCTCTGCCTCCTGAGTGTTAGGATTAAAGGCGTGCGCCAAGCACCTGCCCCCCCATCCGCGGGTGGTAACTTTTTTCAAGCTACTCGACACAATTAGATTTGCATCTACCACTCTTAGATTTATTCTTTTATTTATTTATGTATTTAGTTATGTCTAATTTATTGGTCTTTTGAAGACAGGGACTCCCTGTAGCCCCAGCTGGTCCTGGAACTTGCTTGTACACCAGGCTGGCCTTGAACTTCACAAGAGATCTGTCTGCTTCTGCCTCCCAAGTGCTGGGATTAAAGTGGTGCACCACCACCATGCCCGATGCCATCCTTAAGATTTAATAAGAAATGTTTGTGGATTTTTTTTTCAGGCAGTAAAAGAGACACTCACTTTACCATTGAGGACCTGAAGTCCCTAGGTTATCATGTGTGTGATACTCTGCTGGATTTCTGCGATCCTGACCAAACCAAGGTAAAGTGGAGTCTCCAGAAATGTGTACCGTTACTCCAAGGAGTTCCACGGGGGTTTAGTTTTCTATAGTTTATGTAATTTATCTATTATCATTTCCATAGTGCCAGGGATTGTAGATTACCCTATCAATAAATTAAGTGCCTTTAAGAATATGGTTAGGGCCTGGGCATGGTGGCGCACGCCTTTAATCCTAGCATTTGGGAGGCAGAGACAGGCGGATCTTTGTGAGTTCAAGGCCAGCCTGGTCTACAGAGTGAGTTCCACGACAGCTTGGGCTACAGGGAGACCCTGTCTCAAAAAGACCACACACACAAAAAAAAGAATATGGTTAGGGGGCTGGAGAGATAGCCTAGCGGTTAAGAGCACTGACTGCTCTTGCAGAGGACCTGGGTTTGATCCCCAGCACCCACATGGTGGCTAAGAATCGTCTGTAACTCCAATTCCAGGAGAACTCCAGTTTCAGGGGAATCCGACACCCTCTTCTTACATCCGCGGCATTGCACGACACGGGTGCACAAACCTACATGCAGCCAGTACATTCAGACACATAAAAAATAAATAAAAATTTTAAAAATTAAAAAAAAAAGAATATGGCTAGGTTGGGTGTGGTAGCTGGAGAGATAGATGACTCAGTGGTTAAGAGTGCTGGTTGTTCTTGTAGACAACCAAGGTTCAGTTCCTAGCACCCATAGGATGGCTAACAACCATCCATAACTCCAGTTCCAGAGGATCTGATGCCCTCTTTTGACCTCCATGGTCATTGCATGACAATACACTCATATGTATAAAATTAATAATTAAAAAAAATTTTTATGTGTATGAGTGTACTGTCCACATGCAGGTTGATGCACCCGTGTCATGCAATGCCAAGGAGGTCAGAAGAGGGCGTCGGATTCCCCTGGAACTGAAGTTAAAAGACGGTTCCCAGCTGCCATATGGGTGCTGGGAATTGAACCTGGGTCCTCTACAAGAGCAATCGGCTCTCTCAACCGCCAAGCCATCTCTCCAGCCCCCAAAATAATAAATTAAAAAAAAAAATATGCTCAGGTCTGGACATGATGGCACATACCTCCTTTAATCCCAGCAATTGGGAGGTAGAGGCAGATAGACTTTGAGTCTGAGGCCAGCCTGGTCTGCATGACTTCCAAGTGAGCCATGTCTACATAGTAAGACCAGTCTGAATATATACATGCATACACACATACACACACACACCAAGGAAATAGTTCATGAATAAATTATTAAAAATAATGTTTTTTTCCTCTCTGTCACAGTTTGCTCACTGTCTGCAAGAGCTTAGGGAACTCTTACAACAGGAAATCCACAAAAAGTTCAATAACCTTGGACAAGATATGGATTTAGAAGGAAACTGGAGTGACATCCGTTTGTCTGACATTGAATCCAGGTAACAAACTTTGTTTCAATGAAAAGCCACAGAAGGTAGACATGGTAGCACAAATCTGTAATCTCAGCACTTGGGAGGCAGAGGCAGGATGATTGGGAGTTCAAGACCAGGGCTTGTGCCTGCTACTTCACTTCTGAGACAAAACAGTTCTAACTTGTTTTTTATTTTGCAGAAGCTCACTGTTGGGAGACTTTTAAAAGAGACTAACTTTTTGAAGTGTTTGATTTTTTTTCTTTTTTGATCTTTTTGAGACAGGGTCTCCCTTTAGTCCCAGCTGGCCTGGAGCTCACTCTGTGGACCAGGCTGGCCTTGAACTCACAGAGATCCACCTGCCTCTGCCTTCCGAGTGCTAGGATTAAAGGTGTATTTTGAGGTTACAAACATTATAAGTCACAGGCTGTGGTGGTACATACCTTCAGTCCCAGTACTCCAGAGGCAGAGGCAAGCAGATGTTTGTGAGTTCAAGGCTAGCCTGGTCTACATAGTGAGTTCCAGGCCAGCTGGGGCTACAGGGAGAGCTTGTCTCAAAAAAGAAAAAAAGTTGTTTATGGATTGTATATTAAGTATGAGAGAAAGACAGAGTGACTCCAGAATTGGTTGGATTGAAGAGATGCTCTTTGTGTGTGTGTATATACTGTAGCTTTAACCCGGGGCTTCATACATGCTAAGCATGTTCATGCCCCTGAGCTATACCCAAAGCCCTGGAGTTGTCTTTAACTAAAACAGAAAAGATAAAGCCTGGGGCTGGAGAGATGGCCTAGTGGTTAAGAGTGCCGACTGCTCTTGCAGAGGACCCGGGTTCGATCCCCAACACCCATATGGCAGCTGTGAAATGTCTTTGACTCCAGTTCCAGGGGAATCCGACGCCCTCTTCTGACCTCTGCAGCATTGCATGACACGGTGCACAAACCTACATGCAGACAGTACATTCATACACATACAAGGATAAATAAAAATTAAAAAATTATTTTAAATCTTTAAAAAAAAAAGAAAAGATAAAGCTAAGAAAGATGAAAGCCATACAAAATGTTAAGCAGGGGCTGTGGTGATGACTCACTGGGGAAAGGGTTCATTGACATGCATGAGAGCCTGAGCTCTGCCCCCCAGCACCCAGGACAGAAGCCACCCGTAGTGAGTTGTAAGAGTCATCATTAGGTTGATAATCTTTAAATTAGGAGACTTTGTGGAGCCCAAGGGAGTCATTGAAACTACAGTAAAGAGCAGGTCTTGGCTACAGGGAGACGCTTCCTCTAAAAGATTAAATAAGGCTGGGCGTGGTGGCGCACACCTTTAATCCTAGCACTTGGGAGGCAGAGGCAGGCGGATCTATGTGAGTTCAAGGCCAGCCTGGTCTACAGAGTGAGTTCCAGGACAGCTGGGGCTACAGGGAGACCCTGTCTCGAAAAAAAAAAAAAAAGATTAAATTTAAAAAAAGGTCTTGGGGGCTGCTGGGGGCTGGAGAGACTGATAGCTCAGTGGTTAAGAGTGTGTGCTGCTCTTGCTGAGGGCCCAAGTTTAGTTCCCAGCATATACACTGGGCAGCTCACAAAGGCCTGAAACTCCAGTTCCAGGAGATCCAGTGGCCGTGTAGGCTCTGCACTTATGTGCACACACACACCACACACACACATACCACACACACACACATACACACACAATTATGAAAAATTATGAAAATAAATCTTAAGGGCCAGGTATCTGATATATCTGATATAGCTGATATACCTTTAATCCCAGCACTTGGGAGGCAGAGGCAGGCAGATCTTGTGAGATTAAGGGCAGCCTGGTCTACATAGCAAATTCTAGGCCATCTGGAGCTATAGGGAGACCCTGACTCAGAAAACAAAATAAAACAAAAAATAATAAATAAATCTTTTAAAAAAGAAAAGAGGGCTGGATGTGGTGGTGCACACCATTAGTTACAGCATGCAGGAGGCAGAGGCAGGCAGATCTCTATGAGATTGAGGCCACTCTGGTGTATATAGTGAGTTCCAGGCCAGCCTGGGCTACAGGGACACCCTGTTTCAAAATAATAAAATAGCTGGGCCTAGTGGCACATGCCTTTAATCCCAGCACTCAGGAGGCAGAGGCAGGCGGATCTCTGTGAGTTCAAGGCCAGCTTGGTCTATGTAGCAAGCTCCAGGCCAGCTGGGACTAAAGGGAGACCCCATCTCAAAAAGAGCAAAAAATAAAATAAAATAATAATAATAATAATAATAATAATAGTAATAATAATGATCAATAAGAAAAGAGGTCTAAGTCACATAATTTTTTATTTTATTTTTACTACTTTGTGTGTGTGTGTGTGTGTGTGTGCACAGCGTGCATGTGGAGGTCCTTCCATCTGTTACAGGAAGTGCCAATCTCAGAATAGATACCGGAGAGTGAGTGGAGAAATCAGAATACCTCATTTGTGCTGACAAGAGACCAGGGCAGTAATCCCCAAAGCCCGAGCCAGCAGGCTGCAGTTTCTTGCAGTATTTATAGATAATGTGGTATTATTCCAGGCACATTGTGTCATTGATGGGTTTGAGTTCCTGCCTGCAGTACCGCAGGGCAGGCATGGGTTGCAAGGGCCTTTCAGCCTATGTGACAAAAGACCATACACTGCAGCTTTGGGCAGGAAGCGTATTTACAGAAGCAGAAGCAGAGATTAAATTAAACAAGCAGCCAGTTCTTAGGCAAACTAGTCTGTTTATTAAGACAAGTTTTTCATGGTTTTATTTCTTAACCAGATCTGGACTTTTCCACTTCATACCTGTATATGGGTTCTGTTATTGAATACGGTTATCAGGCTTAGATGCTAAGCACCTCGCTCCCTTTCTACTTCTTACCTTTATATGGGTTCTGCTATTGAATACGGTTATCAGGCTTAGATGCTAAGCACCTCGCTCCCTTTCCACTTCATACCTGTATATGGGTTCTGTTATTGAATACGGTTATCAGGCTTAGATGCTAAGCACCTCGCTCCCTTTCTACTTCTTACCTTTATATGGGTTCTGTTATTGAATACGGTTATCAGGCTTAGATGCTAAGCACCTCGCTCCCTTTCCACTTCATACCTTTATATGGGTTCTGTTACTGAATACGGTTATCAGGCTTAGATGCTAAGCACCTCGCTCCCTTTCTACTTCTTACCTTTATATGGGTTCTGTTATTGAATACGGTTATCAGGCTTAGATGCTAAGCACCTCGCTCCCTTTCCACTTCATACCTGTATATGGGTTCTGTTATTGAATACGGTTATCAGGCTTAGATGCTAAGCACCTCGCTCCCTTTCTACTTCTTACCTTTATATGGGTTCTGTTATTGAATACGGTTATCAGGCTTAGATGCTAAGCACCTCGCTCCCTTTCTACTTCATACCTTTATATGGGTTCTGTTACTGAATACGGTTATCAGGCTTAGATGCTAAGCACCTCACTCCCTTTCGACTTTATTTATTTATTTATTTATTTATTTATTTTTGGTCTTTTCGAGACAGGGTCTCCCTGTAGCCCCAGCTGTCCTGGAACTCACTCTGTAGACCAGGCTGGCCTTGAACTCACAAAGATCAGCCTGCCTCTGCCTCCCGAGTGCTAGGATTAAAGGCGTGAACCACCATGCCCAGCTCCACTTCATACCTTTATACGGGTTCTGTTATTGAATACGGGTTATCAGGCTTAGATGCTGAGCACCTCACTCCCTTTCCACTTCATACCTTTATATGGGTTCTGTTATTGAATACGGTTATCAGGCTTAGATGCTGAGCACCTCAATCCCTGAGGCGTCTTGCTGACACTTTAGTCACACTGCTTTTATAGGCCCAGGAAAGCAGGCAAGTGTACAGTCATCCCTCTGTTTAAGACACCTCAGTGGTACCAAATTCACTGCAATAGATAGCTGAGGACCCTGTGACGGGGTGTCGGTCAGGGGACCTAGCAGCAGACACTGCCATGGCTTTCTCCCGTCCCCTTTCACGCTCTGCTTCTACCTCTGCTGTCTTCTCTCTTCCTTGAACTTAAGTCCTTGTCTGTCTCAGGGCCTTTGAACTGCCAGTTCCACATGCCTAAAATGTTCTTTCTCCTGATACCTATTTGGTCAATTCCTAAACCTCCTTGGAGTATTTTTTTTTTTTTTCCTGGTGGTAGGGGAGGGGGAGTAATAGGATTTCATGCATTCATGAACTCCTTTTTTTTTTTTTTAAAGGGGGGGGGCGCAGAATAAACTTGGCTATTAGAAGTCCCTCAAAGGGATAGCCTCAAAACAACTCCTGAGACCGGCCCAAGCCTCCCTCCATCCCTTCTTTTTTTAAAAAAATTTTTTTACATTTTATTTATTTCTGTATGTGTATGAATGTACTGTCTTCATGCAGGTTTGTACACCTGTGTCGTGCAGTGCCGCAGAGGTCAGAAGAGGGTGTCGGATTCCCCTGGAACTGGAGTTCTGGAATTGGAGTTTCGGACGATTCTCGGCCGCCATGTGGGTGCAGGGGATCAAACCCAGGTCCTCTGTAGGAGCGGTCGGTGCTCTTAACCGCTAGGCCATCTCTCCAGCCCCTCGTGAACTCCTATGTAGACAAAACTGGCCTTGAACCCCTGACCCTCCTTCCTCTACCTCTCAAGTGCTGGAATTACAAGCATGTGTGACCACACCAAGCTATCCTGAAGTCTTGCTTAAGTGTCACTGTTTCTGTATGGCCCACGCTCATTGCGTTGGTGCTGAAACTTGCTCCCCCTCCATTCTCTCCCTCAGCCTCCTGTCACTCGCCGTCCTCCTCAGGTGCTCCCCTGTCTCCCATCCATTTCTCACCTTCCATCTGGCATTCTTCCTTGACTGGGTTTGTTGTCTGTCTCCCCTACTAGGACGCAGGTCTCCTAAGATCAGCAATCTTTATTTTCTTCATTTCCTGATCTTGTGTGCTATGGAATGCTCAGTAAATGTTTACTAATTTAATTTAGCACGCAGGCTCTCAGTTCCCCTTAGTCTCTCTGGCTATTTCAGGAAGCCTCCAGCAGGCGAACATCTCATGGGTGTGCAAAAACAACACCTTTTACTGCAGCACACTGGCCAAGGTGCATCAGAAGGTTTCAGGGCTGGGCTTGTGGAGTCTTTTGTTTATATAGCACAGGGGGAAGGGGTGGTTCTCCCATCCACTCTAAGTGGCACATCAAGATTTGGGCCCTAAAGCAGTGCTGCTGGCTGAGTCTCACGTACCTTTCTTTGAAGAACTTAAACCACAGCATCAGGGCCAGGTAGGGTACCCTATTTGCTATGTCACCCTTAAACCACAGCATCAGGGCCAGGTAGGGTACCCTATTTGCTATGTCACTCTTAAACCACAGCATCAGGGCCAGGTAGGGTACCCTATTTGCTATGTCAGCCTTAAACAACAGCATCAGGGCCAGGTAGGGTAGCCTACTACTATATCACCCTTTCCACTCTCCCAAAGTCCACAACACCAGCCTCTCTCTACTTGAAGCTTGAAAAAACAAAATGACCTGTGCATGTTTGGTCACTGATGTAGAGCCCAGTGGAACCAGTGTAGATGTAGCAGGACTCTCCTCCTTAACTGGCTTAGCAGAGACACTGATGCACTCAGCTAAGAAGTAGAAAACACAGTTTACTAGCTTCCGCACCCAGAAGCCAGTTGTCACAAGCCTCCCTGGGTGGGGTTCCAGCTGTCCGTTCTCACAACTGCACAGTAAGGCAGGCTAGGAATACTCTATGTGCACACCTGATGGACATTTTCTGGGACATGCTGCAGCTAATGTCTTTATCTCACTCGTTAAAGTTTGTTATCTCCTGAAGAGACTGCAGAACCTCAAAGGTTGCCTGTGATGGAAAAAGCTCTGAGACAACTTACTGGAAATGTGAGCGCAGAAGACAGGGCTTTCTTCCCGATATGCTGTGCTGGGACTGCTCAATGCACACTGCGGGGAGGGAACAGAACAGAAGGAAGGGCTGGACAAAACCATGTTTTGAAATGGCCAGGCGTGGTGGCACACGCCTTTAATCCTAGCACTTGGGAGGCAGAGGCAGGCGGATCTTTGTGAGTTCAAGGCCAGCCTGGTCTACAGAGTGAGTTCCAGGACACCTGGAGCTACAGGGAGACCCTGTCTCTAAAAGACATAAAAAAAAAAAAAAAGAAAGAAATGCTCTCCTGTGAGAGTTATTTTGTGCCTAAGATGCTCTTTAAAAGTAATTGTGGGGCTGAAGAGAGGGCTCAGTGGTTAAAAGCGCTGACTGCTGCTCTTGCAGAGGACCCGGATTCGATTCCCAGCATCCACATGGCCGGTAGGAGCCATCTTTAAGCCGGGCATGGTGGCACACGCCTTTAATCCCTTGGGATCCAGAGGCAGGTGGATTTCTGTGAGTTCAAGGCCAGCCTGGTCTACATAGAGAGTTCCAGGCCAGCAGAGGCTATAGGGAGACCCCGTCTCAAAAAAATAATAAAATAAAGGTAATGGGGGGTGCATCTATGTACAGAGGTCCGATGAGAGCTTTCAGGACTCAGTTTACTCATTTCACCGTGGGTTTTGGAAATTAAACTCAAGTCAAAAAATATATAGTGAAGAATGCTTTTACCTCTGAACCATTCTATCAGCTCCGTAAGGTAGTTATTAGAGCCTCTATCATAGAACATAATTCTTAGTTCTAGTGCCCCAGATCCCAGGAAGGGGAAACGGAATGTGACATGATGAAGGGTTGAAGTAGCGGAGTCTTCGTTCATCCTGGTACTGGCAGAAGAGGGCAGAAGGGAGCTCGTGGAGGAAGACTTCGGGCTACTGTCCATACATGTCCAGAACTTGGGAAGGAAGGGCTGGGGTGGTCAATAGTTCTCTCTGGCCAGGTGTGGTGGCACATGCTTTTAATCCCAGCCCCCAAAAGGCAATAGCAGGTGGATCTCTGAGTTTGAGGCCAGCCTGGTCTACATAGGGCTAAATACTAAGTAAGACCCTGTCTCAAAAAAAGGGAGTATGGGCTGGAGAGGTGGCTCAGTGGTTAAGAGAACTGGCTTCTCTTGCAGAGGACCCAGGTTTGGTTCCCAGCATCCACATGGTGGCTAACAACCACTTCCAGGGATCAACGCCTTCTTCTGATTGCCATGGGCACTGCAGAACATGGGTGTACTTACATGTAAGAATCCAGGTCCTCTGCAAGAGCAGTCAGTGCTCTTAACCACTGAACCATCTCTCCAGCCCCCAAATAATAATTTTTTTGTGTATTTTTGAGATAGGATCTCCCTTTAGTTCCACCTGGCCTGGAGCTCGCTATGTAGACCAGGCTGGCCTTGAACTCATAGATATCCACCTGCCTCTGCCTCCTGAGTGCTGGGATTGAAGGTGTTTGCCACCACATTGGGTCCAAAATAATAATTTTTTTTTGTCTTTTCGAGACATGGTCTCCCTGTAGCCCCAGCTGTCCTGGAACTTACTCTGTAGACCGGGCTGGCCTTGAACTCACAAAGATCCACCTGCCTCTGCCTCCCAAGTGTTAGGATTAAAGGCGGGCGCCACTACGCCCGACTCAAAATAATAAGGTTTTTTTTTTTTTGTCTTTGCAAGACAGGGTCTCCCTGTAGCCCCAGCTGTCCTGGAACTCACTCTGTAGACTAGGCTGACCTTGAACTCATAAAGATCCGCCTGCCTCTGCCTCCCAAGTGCTGGGATTAAAGGCGTGTGCCACCACGCCCTGATCAAAATAATAATTTTTTAAAAGTACTCCTCCAGGGGCTGGAGAGATGGCCTAGTGGTTAAGAGCTCCAACTGCTCTTGCAGAGGACCTGGGTTTGATCCCCAGCACCCACATGGCGGCTGAGAACCATCTGTAACTCCAATTCCAGGAGAACTCCAGTTCCAGGGGAATCTGACGCCCTCTTCTGACCTCCTCGGCATTGTACAACACGGGTGCACAAACCTACATGCAGACAGTACATTCATACACATAAAAAATAAATAAAAATTTAAAAAAGTACTCCTTCAGAGCTGATGGTGTAGCTCATGGTAAACAACCTGCATGGCATGTGTAAGGTTCTGGATTCAGTCTTTAGCATCCCGTGCCCCATCAGAGTTCACAGCAGCTTCCCAAGTGTTGGGATTACAGGCATGCACTACCTCACCTGGCTACAGATGTTTCAAAGTAATTCTCCTGGTGTCTGCCCTGCTGATTACTTTTTCTTTTTTTTTTTGGCTGGATTACTTATACTTTATTAATTTATTTATTTACTCATTCAGCATGCTTTTACACAGTACCTAGGCAAATCCTGGCTTTTTAAAATTTGTATCAGCCCCAAAGAAATACATAAAGAAAAGCCTTTATTGTCAGGGGGATCACAGTCCCCTGTTGCTCTCTGGAGCTGCCCACGGAGAAGCCTGTGGCCTCCCACCCCTATGCCACGACAGTTTTGCACATCTGGCCAGTGCTGGTGTTGCCGTTCTCATTGTGAACTCCTTCCCAGAGCTTCTGCCTCCTCATGAGCCGTGCTCTCTGCCTGCCATGCTGCTTGGCATGCAGATAGTTAAAACAAATGGACTGAGAATTCTTGGTAATTGAAGCAAAATCAAAGCAGCAGACATCAGACTGTTTATCTTTTTTAAATGGATTTATTGGGCTGGAGAGATGGCCTAGCAGTTGAGAGTGCTGACAGCTCTTGCAGAGGACCCAGGTTGGATCCCCAGCACCCACATGGCAGCTGAGAACCGTCTTTAACTCCAGTTCCAGGGGAATCCGACGCCCTCTTCTGACTCTGCAGCGTTGCATGACACAGGTGCACAAACCTACATGTAGGCAGTACATTCATACACATACAAAAATAAATAAAATTTAAAAAAAGATACATAATGCTTTAAAATGGATTTATTATCTATTTATGTGCATGACTGTATTGCCTGCATGTAAGTGCACTCCTGTTGTGCAATGTCCATGAAGGGCAGGAGAGGGCAGCAGATACCCTGGAACTGGAGTTATGAATGGTTGTTAGCCACCATGTGGGTGCTGGAAACTTCATGAACCCAAGTCCTCTGCTAGAGCAGCAACTGTTCTTGACTCTGAGCATCTCTCCAGCCCCCGGACTGGATGTCTAATCTCACACAGCTTGTCTAGTAAAGCTTACACTTCCTAAGCCTGTTAATAAAAGTCATTTCCGCTGGGCGTGGTGGTGCATGCCTTTAATCCCAGCACTCAGGAGGCAGAGGTAGGTGGATCTCTGTGCATTCAAGGCCAGCCTGGTCTACAGAGCAAGCTCCAGGACACCTGGTACAAAAAGGGAGACCCTGTTTCAAAAATACCAAAAAAAGATTAAAACTAAAAATAAAAGTCATTTCCTTTCTTCCTCCCTTTGACTCTAGCACAAGTGGTTCTGACAGCTCTCTGTCGGATGGTCTTCCCGTTCACCTACTGAACATAGCAGATGAGGTGAGAGTGTCGATTCTTGCATCCAACCAGAACATTGCAGTCTTAAAGTTAAAATACTACTGGAACAATTGGGCAGTTTTCCAACTGTTCTAACCTACAGAAAATACAGCAGTATGCTGGGCGTGGTGGCGCATGCCTTTAATCCCAGCACTTGGGAGGCAGAGGCAGGCGGATCTCTGAGAGTTCAAGGCCAGCCTGGTCTACAAAGTGATGCAAGGACAGCTGGGCTAAAGGCAGACCCTGTCTCAAAAAGACCAAAAAAAAAAAAAAAAAAAAAGAAGGAAGGAAGGAAAAGAAAATACAGCAGTAGGCTTAGGGATTCAGCTAAGTAATAGAGCACTTTCCTAACTTGTGTGGATTCCAAGTTTCAGCCCAATAAGTCCACATCATGGCCCATATCTGTAATCCTAGCATGTGGGAAGCAGAGGCAGGCAGATCACTGTGGTTCAGAGGCCAGCCTGGTCTACATAGTGAATTCCAGGCTAATCAGGGCCACATAGTGAGATTCCATCTCAAAAGAAAAAGACGAAGGAGGGAGGGAGAGAGGGAATAGCAATAGTGTCCTAACTGGTCCCCTTACTCTGGAGTATTTCATTATGTCCTCTATAAGTCTTGCTTTATTGCTAGAACTACTTCATGATAACATCAGAACTGAAACTCTTTTTTAATTATTTTTTAATTTCTTATGTGTAATGAATGTACTGTCTGCATGTAGGTTTGTGCACCCGTGTTGTGCATGCCGCTGGACGGTCAGAAGAGGGCACGGATTCCCTGAACTGGAGTTATAAGACGGTTCTCCGCCGTATGGGTGCTGGGGATTTGAACCCAGGTCCTCTGCAGAGCAGTCGGTGCTCTTAACTGAGCTCTCTCTNAAGAAGATCGGAGGGAAGGCAGATGGAAAGCAGTAGTTAGAACAGGAAGTGTCGAGGCAGCGGGGAGCAGCTAGAGGGGGCAGAACATACACAGGGTTACACGGAAGGTAGGGGTGGGAGACGGAATCTCCCCTCACTCAGGTGCCCATCCGGCCGGCCGCCCGCGAGGCGACTTAGGAAGTCTTACCATGAGGGCAACACGTATAAACCCCGTGCTCAGGACCGCGGGTTAGGGCCCAATCAGATTCTGTAGCCGGAGAGCTGTGGAACCATAACATGCACTCTTAACTCTCACACACAGTCACATGGGAATAGAGTAGGGTTGGATAAGGAGAAGAGAGAAGGTACCTTTGGCCGAATGTTGGTGGGTGGTGTTTAGCCTGCACTCGGTATCTGGCTTACCGGCTACCCTGAAGCTGCTGGGGGGGCGGGGAAAAAAGGCGATCCGAGTCACCAGCACCAGAATGTAAGGTTATGGTGCGCTCCCCCCAGAATGAAAGGCCACGAGGTCCAAGTTCTTCAGAGCAAAGTTTAATTCAGGGTAGCTGGGGCTAGGCTCAGGGGAAAGAGAGAGCCAAGCACAGAATGGCGCCTGGCTTGGGAATTTAAGGGAGAAGGTGGGAGTGTGATTCAGTGAGGGTGGGGTGGGTAGGAAGGCAAGGTGGAAGATTCCTGAGTAATCAGTGGTGGCCTGCTTTAGCATAACTAAAGGCTGGCCTGGTAGAGCAAGTTCTTGGGCACCACCAGCCTTAGGTGTCTCTGCATTTCAATGGGCTTCTGGAGCTCGCACCCTGACAACTACCTCTTCTCCATTTTCTGGACACTGTTCCTGTACCCAGTTCTGAATCTTCCCCAGGTAAGACAGTCAGAAACTGCTCCAGCACCAACAATTCTACAATCTGCTCCTTGGTGAGCATCTCTGGCCTTAGCCACCTACGGCAAAGTTCCCAGAGCTAGCTGAAAGCCTCCCCAGGCCCACCCACCTCCTGGTAATGGAATCTCCTGAAGCGTTGCCACAGGGTTTCAGAACTAGTGCCATTTCCTCTAGGAGTGGGTTTGGCCATCTTTCACAGCAGAAAGCAGTTTCCCTCCTTTTAAAAGGGTCTGGGTTCCAGGGCTTAGACACTATCTTTCCAGTCTTCCCAGGTCACTGGAGAATCCCAGATGAGTCTCTCTGTGAAAGGGGTTTCTTCCTAGAGCAGAGAGAGATGGCACTCTCGGAATAACATATTCATAGGTCTAGTCTTGCCAGAGTTGACCTGACTTCTCTGATGCTCTAAGTGGCCATCCGAGGTAGTAACCATTTCAAGGCAAGCCAACAATGAGAAGCTGCATTTCTGGAACACCACGGTCTGCTCTCCCCCTCCCCTAAATCTGATCTTTTCGCTTCCTAGACCAACACCGAACAGTGAATTCAAATCATGTAGGTGACCTGGAGCTCGATAGGTTCTAAAAGCCAGTTAGTCATTATCTAGCTGAAGACAAGTCTCTGTCCAGCAAGTCTTGGCTGATCTGCAGAATTGCCCTGGTCCTTCCTTAAATGCCGGTCGTAAGCCCCGTCCATTAAACTTCAAAGTATCAATTCCTACCCCATCTACAAAAATCAAGTGCTGAATGCTGAGTCTTTGTTTGCTCCTCCCAGACCAAGTAACCACTCAGGGTTCAGGAGCTACAGGTTGGAAAGAAACTTGACCGGCTTCTAAACTGAGGACTAAGGTGGTTGGGGGAAGGGAGTCAAATGAGTTGGGAAGAGACAATCCGAGGGGCAGTAGCTGTGGGTCTCCAGAGACCAGGTCCGTGCTGCGAGTTCGTGGGCTCGGAGCTCCGCTCCACAGCGGCGGGCCAAGGCTCCCGGCCTCTTTATCTTCGCTCACTCTAGCCGGGTCACTCTGGGAGACAACGTGCAGTCCGTCCAGAGGCCTCGGACCTGCGATGGCGTTCGGAGGACTCCCTCTGGTCCACCCCTGGCCGCGTCCCTGTCGAGCCGTCCCTCAGGCCACTCGCATCCCTGTCCCCAGGCCAGCTTCACCAGTCAGGTCCACCTCAGCCCAAGCCCAGTCCCGCGCTTAAGCCGGAAGTCCGAGCGGGCCCCTGGGACCCCGAGGGCGCATGCGCGCGGGCACCGCCGGAGCCTCTTTTCCGAGGCAACGGGACCGGAGGAAGCGGGTGCGCGCCGCCAGCCTGGCGCACTTCCGGGACGCGGCGCGCGGATCCTGTGCGCGTCTGAAAGGCAGAACGCTGTCCCTGTGGGCGCGCGGAGCGGCGCTGAAGGGTGATACATTAAGGTCCACCGAAGGAATGATTCACGAGCTGCTCTTGGCCCTAAGCGGGTACCCAGGATCCATTTTCACCTGGAACAAGCGGAGTGGCCTGCAAGTATGGAGGGGCTCAGAGCGCGGGACAAGAGCACGCCGGGTGCAACCGAGCCCGGGCTGCAGGGACGCCAGCTACTAGGGGCGGGGCCCGCAACGCTGAGGGTGGGGGTGGGGTAGGGGCGGGGCCAGGGCACGTGACTGCAGGACCAAAGAAAGAGAATGATCCCGACCTGGCTATTCCTGAGAAATCCTGGGCAGAGCCACCATGCTCCCGCCTCTACAGCCCTTTGGTCCCTTGGGAACTGCCTGGGAGCTAGTAAAGAGTCGGGCACTTGCTGTCTTTTTCTTGTGGGGGGGGGTATTTTTGAGAAAGCATCTCCCTTTAATCCCAGCTGGCCTGGAGCTTGCTCTGTAGACCAGGCTGGCCTTGAACTCACAGAGATCCGCCTGCCTCTGCCTCCCGAGTGCTGGGATTAAAGACGTGCACCACCACGCCCCGCCCACTACTGTTTTTTGGGGTTTTTTTTTCGTCTTTTCCAGATAGGGTCTCCCTGTAGCCCCAGCTGTCCTGGAACTCACTCTGTAGACCAGGCTGGCCTTGAACTCACAAAGATCCGCCTGCCTCTGCCTCCCAAGTGCTAGGATTAAAGGCATGCCACTACTGTCTTTTAATGCTTCGTAGTTTCTGAGTTTTTGGAGGCTGGTTTCTGATACACAGAACTCAGGACATTTCTGCACCAGGTGAAGAACCTGTAAGACGTTTTCCTTAACCATAAAAGTACAAGAGGGGGCACTGAAGTCATGTGTGGTGGTGCGTGCCTTTAATCCTAGCACTCCTTAGACAGAGGCAGGCGGATCTCTGTTCAAGGCCATCCTGGTCTGCATAGCGAGTTCCAGGCCAGCGGGGCTGCAAGGAGACCCTGTCTTAAAAGATCTAAAAAGGTATAGTGCATTGTGCATTAGCTCATCTAATCATCACAATAACCATTTGGTTAACCTAGGCTGAGAAAGTGAACTCTCAGGGTCACAGTTGAGTCTTGAACTGAGGTCTGGGTCCACTCTTTGAATTGTTATCATATTCTCCATCCAGTAATGATACCTGATGCTCTCAGTGACTTAGTAACTTAACTACTGTTAGCCCCAGCTTACAAATGCACACAACTAAGAGAACTTTATGTTGACTTGGCAGTCCTAGATAGGAATTAATAGCCATTTGATTACAAAGTCAGGTCTGATCCTAAGAAATGGCAGTATAGGCCTTGGAGGTGCAGAAAAATTGCATGCTTCTCCTGTAAAACCTTCCTGTCAGACATTTCTCTTGTTTTGTATTAATGTAATCAGGGATTTGGAAGCTTAGGTGAGTTTTTAAATTTTGTTCTTTGGATGTGTATCCTTAAAGACTAACACATTGCCAGTCCCACAGAGGGAATGTTCAGTATTTGTGGGTACTTGACCTCTATATACTATAGAAACAGTATAGGAAAAGTAGTTGGGAAGGTTGAGGAGAGCCACAAGTATTTCAGCTTCCCTCTTCCTTTCAGTTAGGTATATGTGCATATCTGTGTGTGGGTATGTGCACATGAGTAGGTACCAGTGGAGGTTAGGTGTGTCAGACCCCCTGGAGCTGATATTACAAGCAGCTGTGAGCTGCTGGATGTGGGTGCTGGGAACCAAACTCAGGTCCTCTGGAAGAACAGTACGTGCTTCTAACCACTGCTGCGCCATCTCTCCGCCCCTCCATACCACATCTTAAGTATTTTCTTATGCCTTAATCCTTTTTTTAAATTTTTTTTAATTTATTTTATTTATTTTTGTATGTGTATGAATGTACTGTCTGCATGTAGGTCTGTGCACCCGTGTTGTGCAATGCTGCGGAGGTCAGAAGAGGGCGTAGGATTCCCCCTAGAACTGGAGTTAAAGACGGTTCTCAGCCGCCATGTGGGTGCTGGGGATTGAACCCGGGTCCTCTGCAAGAGCAGTCGGCGCTCTTAACCGCTAGGCCATGTCTCCAGCCCAATCCTTTTTTTTTTTTTTAAATGAACAGCTGGTTTATTTAAGGCTTTTTTTTTTTTTTTTTTTTTTTTGTGACATTTCAGTAAGGTTTAGAGAAGGAAACAGTAACAAAACACAAGGCAAGAACTTTATTGACCTGGACACTGTTAGGAAATGAGGAACCAGTACAGTGTGCATAATTATCACTTTGTGTCAAGGGAAAGCTTTTCATTAACTGTGTGAGGGGTCCACTGGGACTTTGGTGAACGTTTCTATCAATATATGGGACTCTTTCCCTGAGAAATGCCCAGAAGGGGAGATGAAGAGAATGTACCTGAATGAAAGTGGGGAGGAGGCTGGTGACTATGTTAGAGAAGACATCCCTTGGGTCCCAGTGCCCAGGACTCAGAACTTCAGGGAGTTAACACGCCAGTACTTGGGCTGATTTCTCTCACAATACTTGTCAAAGTCTAGCTGCACAGCAGACTCCATGGCTAGATCTTGGGAGTGCTCTCTCCACAGAGGAGTTTCATCTCTGACTGGCATCACTCATCGGGCTTCTGGATGGGGCCTCCACTGTCCTTTGGTAGCCATAGTACAAGCCGTGGTCAGCATTCACATAGCTACTCAGGTGCTCTGCATCCAGCTGCTGACGCTGCCTTCACTCTTCTTTGTGCCTCTTGGCCTGTGCAAAGTACTGATGGAGCTCAGTGGTGATCTCCATGTTGGTCAGGTCACATACCACCCCCTCATCTGACTCTGACTCTGACTCCATCTCTTCCTCTTCATACAGAGCTTGGTCTTCTTTTGTGGATGTTTGGGCCTTGCTGCTGTCATGCAGAGGCTGTCCAGAACTTTCAAAATGTGGAGAACTGTAGTGAGATTTCTGCCAGGCCATATGCTGGCCTTGGAAGGCCTAAGGTTGAAGATACCTGGCCTCAGAATTAGTGTATCTGCAGGGAAGAACCTACTGAGAGAAGGACCATGGGAACCGAAATAGCGTTCCCTGGCCTTTCTGTAGGCATTCTGGCTTTGCATCCAAACCATTGCAAGACGATAATGTTCCCAGTATCTTGCATGTACTGACTGGGTGAGAATACCAAGTAGAGGGGCTGAAGAGATGCTTCAGTGGTTAAGAGCACTGACTGCTCTTGGAGAGGACCCGGGTTTGATTCCCAGCGCCCACATGCCAGCTAAGAGCTGTCTTTAACTCCAGTTCCAGGGGAATCTGACACCCTCTTCTGACCTCCTTGGCATTGCACAACACGGATGCACCAACCTACAGGCAGACAGTACATTCATACACATAAAAAATAAATGAGAAAAATTAAAAAAAAAAAAAAAAGAGAGAATACCAAGTAGAACTCCAGTTTGATGCCATTGCTGCTGTCTCAGGAAAAGAGCGCCCTCATGGCCAGGCAACCAACATTTTGGGGAGGCTGAGGCAGGATGATTGCTGTGAGTTTGATACAGACTTGCATGCAGACAATACGACAATACATTCATACACATACAGAAATAAAATTTTAAAAAAATGAAAAGAGAAAGGAAGAAAGAAAAAAGGAATGACAGCTATTTTGTTTTCTATTTTGACTTCAAGTACTGTAATGTACAGTATACCTCTTTACGTGTGCTTTTAAAATGGTATCTGTGGGCTGGAGAGGTGGCCTAGCGTTTAGGAGCGCCCACCGCTCTTGCAGAGGACCCGGGTTCGATCCCCAGCACCCACATGGCGGCCGAGAACCGTCTGAGACTCCAGTTCCAGGAGAACTCCAGTTCCAGGGGAATCTGAGACCCTCTTCTGACCTCCGCGGCATTGCACGACACGGGTGCACAGACTTGCATGCAGACAGTACATTCATACACATTCAGAAATAAATAAAAAATAAAAAAAAATAATAATAAAATAAAATAAAATGGTATCTGTAACTCCAAGGTATAATGTGCTATTTCAGGATAATTAAAGCTAAGTAGAATTTAGAAAAACTACTGTATGTGTGCATGATTTGGAGTGTGTGTGTGTGTGTGTGTGTGTGTGTGTGTGTGTGTCACAGAGCATGAGTGGAGGTCAACTTTGTGAAGTCAGTTTCCTCCTTCCAGCTTTGGGATTGAACTCAGGATGGCAGGTTTGTACAGCAGGTGCTTTACCCACTGAACCATCTCACAGGCCAGCAGGTATTCAAAAGCTAGTTGTGAGGGCTATCACGCCATAGCTGTGAGAAATGTGTGTCTGATGCATGCGCTTCACTTATACTGTTTAACTCCCAGTGTTATCTCTACTTCATAATGTCAGAAACTAAGGCACCGAGGGATACCAAAACTTGCCTAAGCCTTCAATCAGGTAAAACATAATTTGAGGACAGAGCCAAGGGAATCCCCCTGCCTCAGTCTTCTGAATGTTGGGATTACAGGTGGGCACCACCATGCCTGGCTTACCACAACTAGTCCTTTTTTTTTTTTTTTTTAATTTTTATTTATTTTGTTATTGTGTATGAATGTATCCTGTCTGCTGCAGGTTAGCGCACCCGTGTTCTGTCTGCGTGCCGCGAGATGTCAGAAGAGGGTTGTTTCGGATGATTCCCCTGAAACTGAGAGTTCTCCTGGAATTGGAGTTTCAGACGTTTCTTGGCCACCAATGTGGGTCTGGGGACTCGATTCCCGAGTCTCTGGTAAGGGGAGAGGTCGCGCGCTCTAACCACTAGGCCTCTCTCCAGCCCCACAACTAGTCCTTTTTAAGTTGGTTGAATAAATACATTCTTCTACTACTGCTGTTTCAACTTGAACTGCTATGAAACTGTTGTATAGCCCATTAAGCTATCATCAAGCTAGGTGTGGTGGTACATAACCTGTAATCCTCTCATTTGGGAGGCAAGGCAGGATTGGGAGTTTAGCCTGGGTAGTGACGACCTCTGGAGAGGTTGACTAGTTTTTGTTGTTGTTGTTGTTGTTGTTGTTTTTTGGCCTTTTTGAGACAGGGTCTCCCTGTAGCCCCAGCTGGCCTGGAACTCACTCTAAACCAGGCTGGCCTTGAACTCACAAAGATCCACCTGCCTCTTCCCCCCAAGTGCTAGGATTAAAGGTGTGCGCCACCACACCCGGTTGAGGTTGACTAGTTTTTAATGTATGTCTGGCCCCAGCTGGCCTGAAACTCACTTTGTAGACCAGACTGCCTTGATCTTACAAAGATCCACCTGCCTCTGCCTTCTGATCTAGGATTAAAGGCACACAACACACTATATCTAGTGAATTCTTTTTTTTTTTTTTACATTTCTTTGTATGTATGCACATTTATGTATGGCTGCTTGCCACAGTGTTCATATCGAGGTCAGAGGACAACTTCTGGGAGTCAGGTCTCTCCTTCCACCATGTGATTCCCAGGGATCCAATACAGGTCCTCAGTCTTGACAGCAAACACCTTTACCTGCTAAGCCATCTTGCCAGCCTTTATTGCATGATTCTTTACCTTAGGTTGCCCATTTTATAAACAAGTAATTAAATCCTGATAAAGAGCACTGCTTTTGTGGTGATTTAGAAATACCTTTTTACCAGAATTTACTAACCTTGAGTGGGCAATTTAAAGAGAGGAAAAGGAAGATAGGAAGGAAGGTGTAGAGAATATAAAGCATTTTAAGTGCCCCAAAGAACACAGGGTGTTGACTGGCAGGCATGAGCTTTATTGATAAGATAATTTAGAAAGATAATTATCTTTCTTTTTACAGGTTTCCCAGGACTTCCCATTTCTCCACCCCAGTGAGACCAGTGTCCTGAACCGACTCTGCAGACTTGGCACAGACTATATTCGCTTCACTGAGTTCATTGAACAGTACACAGGCCATGTACAGCAACAGGTGGGGTCCTGTTCTCTGGACCTATGCTTCTAGAGAGTAGGGGTGCTCTTAGGCTTTCAGTGAATCCATTGGTGAAGTAAGTTAGAATGTTTGGAAATATTCCTGAATGTGAATCACTGGAAATATTCAACTGAAGGCAAGGTTTCTAATTGTTTGTTTGTTTGTTTTTCTTATATAACAATAATAACAAAATCCTCTCTTCATGGGACTGGAGAGATGGCTCAGTGGTTAAGAGTGCCAACTGCTCTTGTAGAGTACTGTTGCTTGTTTTCCTTTTTTCAGTGCTAGAGATAAGTCCAAGACCCAGAAGATGCTCTTGCAGATGGGTTCGATTCCCAGCACCCACCTGGCAGCTAACTACTGTCTTTAAGCCCGGTGTGATGACGCATGCTTTTAATCCCAGCGCTCAGGAGGCAGAAGCAGGAGGATCTCTGTGAGTTCAAGTCAGCCCAGTCTACAGAGTGAGTTCCAAGACAGCTGGGGCTATAGGGAGACCGTCTCAAAACAACAACAACAACAACAACAACAAAACAAACAAACAAAAAACCCTCTTCGTGTGATGGAGATGCTGCAATGCAATGCCTGAACAGAGATAGCCTGACTCTTGGAGCTACTTAAAACCTAATCTGGCCGGGCATGGTGGCGCACGTCTTTAATCCTAGTACTTGGGAGGCAGAGGCAGGCAGATCTTTGTGAGTTCAAGGCCAGCCTGGTCTACAGAGTGAGTTCCAGGACACCTGGGACTACAGGGAGACCCTGTCTCATAAAGACCAAAAAAAAAAAACCTAATCTGTTCTCAGAACTTGTTCCTTCTGAGTTCTCTTGGAACTGCTCCTCCCAACAAAAGTCTTCTATTTATTGAACAGTGTGTCCAGCATGATGTGGAAACAGGACTGAGAAACTGTCTTATCAGAGAAGTATTTTCTCTTTCTGACCCCTACTGACCCACACAACCACAAATAGATGCTGCTGATCTAATCCGACCTGTCCTTGGCAACATAAATGGGATAACTCCTTGCTTCCTACATCACTGCTTCCAGCAATATTTTCACATCATACACACACACATTATTGTAGGTGAGAGACAAGGAAGGGTCATGCGGGATTAAAGTTGTGTGTTTAGCTTACAAAAGGAGACCAAAGCCTAGTAAGATTGTTTACATTGTAATAAGCTGAGATAGTGTTAAATTATCTCATTGGTTACAAGGTTAGTTAAGATTCCCACTGGTAACAGAGGAATTCCCAGGAAAGTCATTCCCACATGTGTCTTTTTTTTTTTTTTTTTGGTCTTTTTGAGACAGGGTCTCCCTGTAGCCCCAGCTGTCCTGGACCTCGCTCTGTAGACCAGGCTGGCCTTGAACTCACAAAGATCCGCCTGCCTCTGCCTCCCAAGCGCTAGGATCAAAGGCGTGCAACACCATGCCCCGCCACATGTGTCTTATGTGTTATGTTGTTGTTTGTTTTTTTTAGACAGCGTCTCTCTGTGTCATGATGCCAACTGGCCTGGATCTCACTGTGTTGATCAAGCTGGCCCTAAAGTCGGTGGTTCACTTCTGCCTCCCTAGTGCTGGAATTAAAGTTGTATACCACCACCCCTGGCTTCTTATGTGGATGTGATCTTGTATGATATGAAGATTCCTACTTTCCCAAATCTATAGATACTTGTAGTATTACCTCTTTCTTTGGACAAGTTAGAAAAAAAAAGAAACTTTCTTTTTTTCATTTTGCGGTAAATGAAGACACTCAATTTTCTTTTTTTGTTTTTGTTGGTTTTTTGTTTTTTGTTTTTAAAGCATGGGCTGCTTTTTAATCTCAAAAACTTAATCTTAGGTGAAACACAAGGTTGTACACACTATTATCAGAGGACTCATGTCAATCAAACAGAGCTATAAGGGAAACTCCAAAACTGAAGATCAAGTTTCCTCTTACATATGAATAAAATTCAGAAAATAAAAACCTCATAGATAAAACTAATCATCCATAGATATGACACTAACCAAAAGTGTGATTGAAGAGTTAGAAAGATATATTCACAACACTTGTAGGAAGCCTCAGTGAGATTAAGTTCAGATGTAAGTATAACCTTGAGAAATAAAGCCCAGCCATTTCCTCCTTTTTTAACTAGAAATATCCACAGTGGCTATCCTCTCTACTCTATTTGTGTGTTGGGGAGGAGATACAGATGAATTCACCTTTCTGGGTCTTCAGGAAGAGTTTTACTTATAAAGCTATATTTACAGAATAAAATTAAGAAGCCTCGGGCCAGGTGTGATGGCACACACCTTTAATCCCAGCGCTTGGGAGGCAGAGGCAGGTGGATCTCTGTGAGCTCCAGGCCAGCTCGGACTAAAGGGAGACCCTGTCTCAAAAAGAGCCCCCCCCCCCAAAAAAAAGAAACCTCATTCATATCTGTATTCTGTCTCAGATGATGAAATTCTGAAATTTAAGCTGATACTATTATGAGATTAGAACTCAGGATGCCTGGGAGGGAGTATATTTTATCATGGGAATAATATTACTCCTTTAGAGTCAGAGGGCACACCAGTGACAACTAGTCTTCAAAGGGCTCCCAAAGGGCCCTACCTCCTGGTGCTCATAGTACTATGATTATTACAGTGCCACAGCTATCCCAATGGTCTCCTATAAAATTGTATCATAGTTGATCAGAACACCCAAAAATATGGCAGAGGGATAGGGTCACTTCCACAGCTAGGCCTTACAGACATTATGTAGTTGTTTACCTGTTCCACCCTGACTCATGACCAATTGTCTCAGAAAACAGCTCCAAGTCATGAAGATACCAAAGAAACCCTACATAGCAAGGAACTGATCCCTCCTTCCCCGAGCCACTGAAGACTGAGGCCCCAACCCAACAGCTTGAGTGTGCCGTCTAAGCAGCAGATCCACCAGCCTGGTCCTGAATTATTCCAATCCCAGCCAGATCTTGACTGAAAATAAGTCAGAGAATTGAACTAGAGCCACTTGGTTGACTCTCAAAACTATGTGAAACACAGTTTGCTGTTTTATACCACTACGTGTTTTAGCAAAGAAAATCCAGTAACAGATAACTACCATGGTCCGCATACTTGTTTTTTGAGACTCCAACCCCACAAGCTTATGTAATGCCAAAAGTTTTCATGATGAATTGACCACTTACAAAATTGCTCATCCAATTAGCTGGAGTAAAACTTTGTTGTTGTTTTTTAAAGATAGACTACTTATGTCTGATGATATTGCTCAGTGACAGAGCATTTATGTAGCATGTATACATCTGGGTCTCCATCCCCAGCACCACAAAAAGGGCTGTGGGGACACTACAGAGAGTGTATTGAAGTACTTAGAAAACTGATCAATTCACAAAAAAAAAAAAAAAAGCTGGGCGTGGTGGCGCATGCCTTTAACCCTAGCACTTGGGAAGCAGAGGCAGGCGGATCTTTGTGAGTTCAAGGCCAGCCTAGTCTTCAGAGAGATCTCGTTCCAGGACAGCTGGGGCTACAGGGAGACCCTGTCTTTAAAAGACCACAAAAAAAAAGAAAACTGATCAATTATAAAGCAATTGATAAATAATATTGATATTGTAAGAAGCACATTCAGGTGCACTGAGCAAGTTTTCAAGAACAGGTGACACATTGGCTGCAATCAAAGGGACAGACTTGCACAAACAGCAAAGCTTCTCTATGTAAGTGATGTCCACTGGTCACGTCTATATTCCTTCTTCTGTCTCCATGTGGTTCCTGGGCAATCTCCTGGGTCACAGTTCATCACTTAGGGAGCCCCAGGCAGGAACTCAGGGCAGGAACCTGGAGGCAGGCACTGAAGCACGGCCATGGAGGAGTGCTGGTTACTGACTTGCTCCCCTGACACTCAATTTTCTAGAATGACACAAAACGAAAACAAAACAAAGCTGGCTTGCTATAGGTCAGGCTTGTCTATTTCTCCATGCCCATGCTATTCTTGCTGTAGCTATGAACACTTGTCTTCAGGAACTACAGGACATTACTAGACACTGCCCTTTGCAGTGTCGTCTGGGTACAGTGTTTTCTAACCCTGAGCCCAAGCTTCCTTAACACATGTGTTGCTGAATCCTACCGCCTTCCTCCCACCCTCAGAGCCTGGTCACCCAGATGAGTGCATAGCCAGAGAGGCTGGCCATTTTATAGCCTCCAGCTACTGTTAACCATCATTTCTCATACAAGCTACATAAGAAGATCCTACAAAAACTAGGATTCCTAGACGTCAAGATGGGTTTTTGTTGTTGTTGTTTTGTCTCCCTGTAGCCCCAGCAGGCCTGGAACTCACTCCATAGACTAGGCTGGCCTTGAACTCATAGAGATCCACCTGCCTCTGCCTCCCGAATGCTGGGATTAAAGGGGTGAGCACCACACCTGGTGTCAAGATGTAATTTATGATGAGAGTCTCACAACCCCCATGTGGGCTGTCAAAGCCATGTTCTTAAAAAGCCAGGCAGAAGAAGGGACATTAAAATGAGGCTTGAGCTGGGCATGGTAGCACATACCTTTAATCCCTGTACTGAGAAACCAGAGGCAGGTGGATCTCTGTGAGAGATGGAGACTAGCCTGGTCTACATAGTTCCAGGCTAACTGGGCTCCAGGGAGACACTGGTTCAAAAAAAAATTTATCTAGTCAGTAAATATTTACCAATCTCTGTCCAAAGAACTATGACAGTAGCTGAGATATAAGCTGAGCAAAAAATGTGGTCCCTGCCTTTATAAAGCACTCAATCCAGGGCAGGGACCTCTAAACAAAATAATTTAAGGACAAAAAAGAAAGAGAAGTGGTTAAGTAGCACTGTTGATCTTGCAGGGAGAGTGTTAAAGAGCCCTACAGAGAATTGATGCTTGGGGTGGATTCTGCACAGAGTGTTGGTCAGAAATGTGAGGTGTGCACCTGTAAGCAGAGCCCAAGTCCAGATTCACAGGGGCAGGAGATAGAAGGAAGCACAGCTGCTGAACCATGAGGAATCTGGAAGGAAGGTTGTTGAAGTGGTGAATGAAAATTTTATAGAAATAGGCCAAAGCCAGTATGCAGGACTCATTGAATGAAATGTGGAGGAATTTAGATATTATTCTGGGCTGATGGAAAGTCACCAAAGGATCTTAAGCCAGAATGATACAGTTAAAATCAAATTGTAGGAAAAGTTCCACTAATGTTATAGAGCACAGGTATTTAGTACAGCGTCTAGGGCTCCTTGGAAATGAAAATGCTACCAAATTGTAAAAAAAAAAAAAAATCAAAGTTCAAAATCTTTTTTTTAATATTTTATTTTTTTATTTTTTATTTATTTTTGTATGTGTATGAATGTACTGTCTGCATGTAGGTCTGTGCACCCATGTCATGCAATGCCGCAGCGGTCAGAAGAGGGTGTCGGATTCCCCGGAACTAGAGTTAAAGACGGTTCTCAGCCGCCATGTGGGTGCTGGGGATTAAACCCGGGTCCTCTGCAAGAGCAGTCAGCGCTCTTAACCGATAGGCCATCTCTCCAGCCCCAAGTTCAAAATCTTTACCTTCAGTGACTTCCTTTTGCTAAATCACTGCTTTGATGTGGAACTGTTTAAGCAGAGATAGTGCTACCAATAAAGAGGCCTTCCAGGATTCAGGTCCTGAGCTGAGAAGCTGAGTTCTCTTTGTTTGATTTCAGGATCACCATCCATCCCAACAGGGCCAAGGTGGACTGCATGGCATCTACCTAAGGGCTTTCTGCACAGGGCTGGACTCGGTTTTGCAGCCTTATCGCCAAGCACTGCTTGATTTGGAACAAGAGGTAAGAAAGAGGTAACACAGGAAGCAACACCCTTGAGGTAGCAGATCAGAGCATGTTCTTATATCTGAAATATACTTTGATAAGGTCAGGTAGTTAAGAGTGCGCTGTTTCCCGTGTGGCTGGAGGGCACAGTACTCTCTGATGGCTCAAGCCATGATCAAAGTGGCTCATGGTGATGGCAAAAATTCCGGAGTGTATTTTTTTTTATTTCTGTTTATTAGTGTATTGCTGCACATATGTAAGTGCACCTGTGTCATCCAATGCTTGTGGAGATCAGAAGAGAGCATCAGATCACCTAGAACTGGAGTTAGGACAGTTGTTAGCTGCCATGTGGATGCTGGGAATCAAATCAAACCTGGGTCCTCTGCCCGAGCAGTTAGTGTGAGCCATCTCTCAGCCCCTCCAGAGTGTGTGTGTTGTGTGTGTGTGTGTGTGTGTGTTTGTCTTTTTGAGCCAGGGTCTACCTTTAGTCCCACCTGGCCTGGAGCTTGCTGTGTAGACCAGGCTGCCCTTGAACTCACAGACACTGCCTGCCTCTGCCTCCTGAGTGCTGGGATTAAAGGCATGTGCCACCACACCTGTCTCTCTCCTCGTTTTTCTTTTTTTTTTTTTTTTTGAGACAGGGTCTCCCTGTAGCCCCAGCTGGCCTGGAACTAGCCCTGTAGACCAGGCTGGCCTTGAACTCACAGAGATCCACCTG
>VZQC01005527.1:1118968-1153057 GCA_009823505.1 Rhizomys pruinosus
TTTTTTTTTTTTTTTGGAACACTTCACAAATTTGCGTGTCATCCTTGCGCAGGGGCCATACTAATCTTCTCTGTATCGTTCCAATTTTAGTATATGTGCTGCCGACGAGAGCACCCGGGTCACTTTTCTATAGCTGTGATAAAAATACCACGACCAGAGTAACTTAGGAAGGAGTGGTTTATTTTGGCTCACAGTTCACCGTACAGCCTGTCATGGTGGGAAAGTCATCGAACTTGAGGGAGCTGGTGCATGGTCAGGAAGCAGAGGGAGGTAGATTCTCAATTTCAGCTTGACTTCTCCATTTTATTTAATTGTATTTATTATTTTTATTTTAGGTGTATAGGTATATTGCTTGCATGTATGTTAAGTGTACCCATGTCATGTAATTCCTGTGGATGTCAGAAGAGGGCATTGGATCCCCTGAAATTGGAATTAGGATGATTGTTAGATGCCATGTGGGTGCTGGGAATTGAACCCGAGTTCTCTGCAAGAGCAGCCAATGCTCTTAACTGCAGAGCCATCTCTCCAGCCCCAATTTCTCCATTTTATGTGCTTCAGGATCCCAGGCAGTTAAAATGGGTCTTCCCATCAGTTAACCTAATCAAGTTAACCTGTCACTCACATTCTCAGAGACTAACCTTAATCTACACAGTCCCTCGAAGGTGTGTTCAGCAGCTTGCCTGTTAGGTGATTGTACATCTCATCAAGCTGACAGTTTAATCTAAACCTTACTCCAAGTCAACCATCAGAACAGGAAATTTTCTAGAACATGCTGATAGGCATTGTCTTCTATTAATGTTTTAATGTATAGAATGTAAAATCTTATGTAGATAATATAACACACAGATTTTTTGTTTTATTTCATAGTGCTAGTGATCAAAGCCAGGGCCTTGTGCAGTATATGTGCATTTGTTACATATTGTCAGGGACCAAGTTTTATAGAGCACATACTCAGGCGTAAGTGTAAATGGCTTCCTTTTTAATTTTTAAAAAACATTTATCTGTGTGTACTTGTGCATATGTACATATATGTATGTGTACATGTGTGTTAAGGTCAGAGGACAATTTTGTAGAAGTTGGTTCTTTCCACTGTAATGGAGTAATTTGACCAAAGACCACCATCAGACACAAAATGAGGCCAACAGAAAGTTTTTAGTCAACTGATGACTACATGTCAGATCTTCAGTTGAGGACATGTAGCACAGAGTCATTTATATAGGGGGGAAAAAAGTGCCAGGTGCACATGCCTTTAAATCCTAGCACTTGGGAAGCAGAGGCAGGAAGATTTCTGTGAGTTCTAGGCCAGCTGGAGCTACAGGGAGACCCTGTCTCAAAAAGACAAAAAAAAAATATATATATATATATGTATATATTATATGTATATATAAATAAATATATCTGCCAGGGGTGAAAAGTTTATGTTCCTGAGATTGGGGGTTGTAAGCCCCTCTAATAATTCCCTATTCTCTAAAAGCAAACCAAGGATCGAGTATCAGAGCCATGGCAGAAGAGGTAGGTTCCTAAGCAACCAAGGTACAATGCTGGCTGTTCTCACAAATTCCTGTCCCAGGTTCAATTGGAATTAAGAACTTTTCTTTTATTCCATACTTTGAATGTTAATACATTTAACTACTGTGGCTAGCGTGAGGCTCATAATAATGATTAGCTGCCAGGAGTGTTGAATGCCTTTGACCACAACACCATTGGGGTCTGAGGACAAAGTCAGGTTTCGGCTATGGCAACGACGAACTTTAAAATTCCACTGAGCGCATCTGCCTGTCGCCCTAAATTTGGATTTTTTAAAGTTTCGCGATATGAGTTTTTGTAAGTAGTAGACTTAAAGCTGTTTCTTTTTCTCCCCAGCTCTTTATTTTGAAAAAAATGTCAAACCAACCAGAAATGTGAAAGAATTATTACAATAAGCGCGGGCATGGCGGCGACAGCAACCCATTTAATCCTGCACTTGGGAGGAAGAGGCAGGTGAATCTTTGAGTTCAAAGCCCTAGCCTGGTATTCAGAGTGAGTTCCAGGACATGCTGGGGCTATAGGGAGACCACTTTCAAAACACCAAAAAAATAAAAAAAAAAAAAAAAGGGAATATTACAATAAACACTTGAAAATAATGTTTTATTTTACCAGTTAACATTTTTGCCGCTTTTTTTTTAAAAATTTTTATTTATTCTTAGCCCGCTTAGTTTTTTTGTTTTTGATTTGTAGTTGTTATGTTTGCCCCTCCGTTTGTCCCATTTTTGTCCTTTTTATTGTTTGTGCCCTCCGTAAAGTCAACACTTTTGAAAAAAAATTTCCAAGAAAATAAATTGGAAAGGCAAATTTTTTCTTTTTGAAAATGTTTGTTTTTTTTTTAATTCAAATGGTTCCTGGCTCCCCAGGTCCGGGGGGTAACCAAGAGTTATTTTCCCACAGTTGCCCAACGCTCCAGCCTTTATTTAATTGTGTAAATTGGTTTTGAAATAACAAATCAACCTGTGGCAAGGGGTTGTTAACCAGCCCGCCTGGATAGAGATCTATATGCGTCTGGGGGGAGGTTGGTGCCACACCCATTGTCAGCCGCCAGCCCCGTGGGGGATCGGAGGTTGAAAAATGCCCCCCCTGGGATATTTTTGGGGGGAAAGTAACGAAAAAAAAGAAATAGGGTGATATAAAACTTACTATAAAAAAAAAAAGAGGACAAACAAACAAACATGTGGGGTGTGGGGGGGGTGCCGGGGGGGGGGATTGGATTAGGAATGGGGGCAAAATTCCCCTCTCCCAAAGGGAATAAAGTTCCTCAGCCTTATAAGAACAAGTTTTACAGCGAGAAAAAGCCCCCCAGTTTCCCCCCCTTAAGCCAAGCCTGCCCTTTTCCCCCTGAGAGAGCGCTCCCTATCGCTTTTTGTTGCAAGTATGCGGTACCCACGCCGCACGGCGGGCCGCTTTTTTTTTTCCCCCCATCCCCAAGTTTTTTTGGTTTTTGTGTTTTCTCCCCTTGGCAAAACACTTCATTGGAAACCCCCCTCCCCTGGGAAAGAAGACCCCTTCCCCCAGACTAACAAACACCGGGGTTAAACACTACCCAAAGTTGTCACACTCCCCTTCCGCTCTTACCGGCCCCCTTCATCTTCCAAATCATTTTTTGTGGCTTCTGAAAAACGAGACTTACTTAAAGGTTGGGATATAGCATTTATGGTAATTATTACGAATATGGCGGTAGTGAGAAGAAGGCTTATAAAAACTAAATAAAGTCACCCCCCATGTATATATATAGTAAAAAAAACAAATAAACCCTATATTCTTTCTCACACCAATATGAACTAGAAGAAATATACATTAAAAAAAACCTAACCTGCGAGATAATAACCCCCTAAGAAAGGCTTTTGGGAGCCAGCTTAAACTAATCGCGTCCCCTGCCACCCCATAAAATCATAAAACCCCCGTAATCCTCTCCTATAAAATTTATTTCCCCACCTCCATTGTGTACTTTAAGATAACGACAATATTGAATATTCTCTTTTGGAAATAATTTCAAATTATAATGAGTAATTTTTTCCTTTTTTTTTTCTGCCCTCGGTGTATACCATTTCTCGTTATGTTGTATATTGTATCATAGATCTGGTGCCCACTGGTAAGGAAATATGTCGGTTTTCGAATCAAAAATTCTAAAATTCCCTCCTACTTGTTTTTTTAAACTTAAAGAAAAAATTTCTTCATGTGGGGCTAAGCTATGGCGCATTTGTTTTTTAGGAGTAACCACGCAACCACACCCCGCGCCGTCTTCGCTTCTTTAGTGTATATCTCTCTTCACATAGGAAAACTAACAAAGGTAGTTATAAGTTGTACGTGTCTCCTCCTCCTAAAGGTCTTGCCTCCAAAGATAATTCTGGGTGGGTTTTGCCTTTGGTGTTGTGATCCTACTGAGTATTCCATCCCCCTCCCCCATATGGTCGCGTGCATGCAAAAAGAGTTGAAGAACAATGAAAAAAGAAAGTTGGGTGGATTAAAATAAACACGGGAAAAGGGGGTCTTCTTTTTTTTTTTTAAATTTTCCATGGGTTCTGTATACGCCAGCCCCTTCCCCCCTTTAAGTGAATTTTTTTTTTTAATAGGTTTTTACCCCACCAATAAAAAATTTTTGGGGAACCCACCTTATGGTTGGTGGTGGTTTGTTTTGGTTTGGGGGTTGGTTGGTTGGTTGGTTGGGGTGGGGGGGTGGTTTCTCGATTCGGTTCTTTTTCGACGGTCTGGTCGGTTGTTTTTTCTGTTGTGGCATATCAAAGCAAAAATGAAAGAATTGAGAACAGAAAACATATAACCGTGCCACCAAAATATAAGACATCTTAAATGAAAAACAAATATATATAATGAATTTAATATAAGCATTTGATCACCCTATAAGATCATCCACCCCGTTCTTAATCCTTACCTTAGGTTTTGTTATATCTTAAAAAAAGGATCCCCTCTTTCTTTTGGTTCCACAAGAATATAAGTTTTCCTGATTTACCTCAAACCCTTTCCCTCTAAGTTTTGGTCAGCTTGTTTCCATTATACGTTCAAAAGGACAAAGTTCAGCACAGAGCCGTCCAAACAAAGGGGCCCGCCGACATGAATCTCTGAATTATCTGTGGAGAAAAATCAGTTCTGCTCCACAAAATGCATCAAAGCTTATTTATCCCCATTATACAATAAAGGGACAAAGCCCGTATATTTTTTGCAAAGACTCTGGTGACCCTTTTTGCACCCTTGCACAAAGTTGTCTTTCGTAGAAAAGCAAATAACTGGATTGTTTTGTCCTTTGATAGAAAGTACTGACTAGTATACTCTTTTCCCACATAAAGGGGCCCCCCCCCCCCACCTAGGAATGCCCAAACTCCGTCTGGCCGATAAAATTAAGTCCCGAACTATCTCCTTTTTGTGCTTTAAAATACTAAAATTCCCCTAGAAGAGAACTTGTACATGGGGTCACCTAACTCATTATTATCATAAACTTAAGTTCTTGGGGGGCGCCAGCAACTAAAATTCGTGTTGGTGGGGATAAGGCTCTACACACAAGGGGCTATCTGGATCTTTCCCACCCCCTCAAGAGCACCCAGGGCTCCTCTCTTTTTCTGCCTTTTCCTTTCCAGAATTTTTTTTTTGTTGTTATTCTGATTAATATGCGATTTTGAACAAAGGGCGCCAATAACTTGCACTTTTTTGTTTTGCTAGACCCCAACAAGTCATGCTGCTTTCCCTGCGCCCACCCACCTCAATTCCAACAGAAACAAAATTTTCTACCAAGTTTTGAAAAACTCCGATATAATAAATGATGGGGGTGACAATCATCCCCAAATTTGCTGGCCTTGACTACACATTCCACATACACTGAGAAATGAAAGAGATTCCCATCCTGCCTCTGCACGCCCTCTTTCTTGGCCAAAACATGGAGTCGTCGCCTCTGAGCCGGACATATAGAAGGGGAACGGCCAAAAAGGGGGGGCAAATGGCCAAAATGGGCAAAAAAAGCAATGCTTTGGCAGGGGTTTTTTCCCCTTCAAGGTTTTCTTCCACTTTTTTTTTTTGGTTCTTTCTAATGGGGGCCCCCCCCCCTTTATGTTGTCTATTCTTTTTTTCTTCCCCTTGGGGATATTCTCCTAAGAAAAACCTAGAAATTTGGCTTTTTATTTGTTCCCCCCAAACACATTTTTGTCTTCCCCATAAAGAGAATGAGTATTTTCAGTGCTATTCAAGATATGCTATCCCCCCCAACAAAGCCCGAAAGGGGGCCCACCCCCTGCCTCAAAATGAAAGGGAAAGTTCCTTCCTGAATAAAATGACAAGTATGAAACAAATACCAAATGGGTACTTCTTTTATGTGTCCTCCTTTTTGTGACACAATGTCCTATTTTCTTATGTTCTGGAGAATCTAATCAGCCCGACTTATTTTTAGCTCATCTCCTTATCCACATTAAGTACATCTGCAATATTATAATTAAAGAGATTGGAAAGAAAAGTTAAATTATTTTTTGATCAGCAGATAGCCCAAAGCTCATATATTGGGGTTTTTTTTTTTCGTCAAATAATACTTATGGTGTCTCCCCCCCTTCCCCCCCTTCTTTTGGTATGTTAACATTTGTATTTTTTTTAGCTCTTATTTATACTTTTTTTTTTTTGGTCTCCCACTTGGTTCTCTCCGTCTCTCACTATCGTGAGCCCTTTTCCCCAATAAAATAAGCAATAATCTCTGGGGTGAATAACCCTTATCAAACTTTGGGGGGTAACATATAGTTACCGACTTCATGATCGGTGGAGAGCGTAGAAGAACCCCTAACAAAGGGAGAGGAGCCCCACACATAATTTCACGTTTTTTACCTCTTCCAAATGGACACAAACAAATAAATCACTTCCTGCCCTCTCTTTTGCCTCCCCGGGGCCTTTGCTGGCTGGATCCCTGCCCTCCGCCGCCGCAAATAACAGATTTGTAAAAAAACTGGGGTGAAAAGAGAATTTTGATGCCTAAATACACGGGCCAAGAAAAAATAACAAAGCCCAGATCCTTTGGCCCCCCAAATTGGGAAAAAAATTCCTTGACATTTAGGACAAGGGACCTTGATCCCTTTTTTTCTCTTCCTTTCTTCCAAAATCTATCCTTTCAAGTTTTTGGGGCAATGGTAAATAATAAACAGAGGCTTCATTTTTTTTCAAAAGATTGAATAGTTCCCTCCTCCCTCCCCCACAATCGTCTTTTTGGACTCCCCCCCCCTGGTGGAGTTTATGAGATTTCCCCTGCCCCCCCCTTTCCCCCTGGTACCAGTTTTATTCGCCAAACATAATTAAGTGAAAAGGGGGCCTCTATAATCACTTTATAGATTTCCTCTCTATAACTGACCTTTTTTTCCTTTCTCGCCACTGATTTGGGTTTCACAAAACCTAATAACAAACGGTCTATATTTTAAGACAATGCATTCAAGAAATGGGCGTCTAGATGGTAGTATCCAGTTGCTATAGTGTTCCATTTTCTCTCTATGATCATTTTAATCCTCCCCCCTTACCAATCCCATTTCGGCATGTTTTTTTTTCGTAGAGAAGAACTACGCGCACCCCAAAGATGGCCACCTCCCTGCCAAATTCCCCGTGATCCCGGCTTTTCCAAGTAAATAAAGTTGGATGTTTGACCTTTTATCACCCGGCTTCGCGAGATAATATATCACCCATAAGGGGTTGTATCATACCCCATCCGTCATTGATCTTCTATCTTGGTTTTTGATAAAGTAACCTTGTCCTCCCCATGTGTTTCACCTGTAGATTATAAAAATAGTCCAATACGTGCCCTCCTCCCCCCCCAGAATAAAAACGTCCTGGGGATTAGAATTTTAAAGTCTCCCCTCTCCTCTTTTTTCTCCCAATAGTGAAATATATATAATCTATATTAATGCTGGATCCTTCCAGGTGAATTATAGAGAGACCATTTTGCAAGCCAAATAGGGCCGCTTTTCTTCCCCCTCTTCTCCTATGGAGAGAATTTACCCAGCTGTCTTTTTTGGCCCTCGCGACTCGCGCAATAATTTTTTCAATACTTTTGTATTTGTATTTGTTGACTGTCCCCGTTGAATTTGAAAGGATTTGAGAGCCTAAATTTTTGAAGTCTTTCCTCTTTTTTTTGACAAAATAAAAACAGCACAGAAAAGAGCAAGATAACCAGCTCCCCCGCAGGTTTTTCCCATCTTAGTCATCCCTATCATAGAGAAAACCACCCCCGGGGTTTTTATGTTTCTATCATGCCAAAGCCCTTCTTTGGCCATTTATTTAAATGTGTTCTATCCACAAAATGCCAAGGCAAAAAAAAATCAAAATCTTCCAGCAGCCAAAAATGAAGGAAAGACCACCAAATCTTTTTTTTCTCTTTGCCGGCCCCTATTGGTGCGGGTTGCCCCTCTTTTAAGGTTTACTAAAGTTAATTTTATAAAGCTCTATCTCCTCACCCTCCCCCCCTCCCTCACGCGACAACCCAACCAAACGACTCCAACACCAAACTTGGGGGGAAGAATTGGCTTTCCCCGGCAATAAGTCTGTTTGCAAATTTTTCAAAATGTTTTTTTTCCAGAATAAGAGCCCCCCAATTGAAAAATCATTTGTTTCCTACCTCTTTGGTATTTCCAAGTCCAACTCTCCCAAATCCACTCACACTGAAAAAAAAAATTATTTGCTCAATGAAGTGCACCCCCATAAGGTCCCCTCTGTCCTCCCCTCTCCTGTGAGTCTTTGAAATATTTCAAGAAAAGAATTGGAGGAAAACATATATCACTACCGTTGGCAAGAAGCACAAAGAAAATTCCGCTTGTTTGTCGCCCACATCCATTCAGTCTGACTGGGTGGTCCCACACCTATTTTCTATCTTAAATCTGGTACCTCCCCTTTAAGTCCCCCTCTCCTCCGCCCCATAACTCCTCTACTCCCTCTCACCAAATTTGTTTTTTTCTTAAGATAAACTATTAATTACCCGAGAAACATTTAGTAAAGTCAAGAAGTATAATTACAACAATATACAAAAGTGCAATTAGTATTTTTATTCTCTACTAGGAACCCCATATTATTAGCTACCTACTTAGTACTTATTTGAGTGGCCAATATTTGTTGCCTTCCAGTTTTTAATGTTGTGACCCCACACGCTATAAAAAAATGAATGAAATAAATTGTATTGCTTCCGCCCTGAGCGCGTTTCCCCCACGTATCTGTGCTGCCGTTTACATAGAAGCGCTATCTTATATCAAAATGAAGCCCATCCCTCCCAAGAGAAAAAACCCAAGAAATCTTGCTTGCAAAACATAATAAAATCACAAGCACCCTTATTTGCATCGGGGTATGAGGAGGAGTACAGAAGAGGCCGCCACCGCCGTTTGATTGTTTTCTTCTCGCTTGATTTCGCGGGATCCACCCGGCCACCCTGCCCTGGCTGGGTTGGAAATAACAATATATATTTTGCCCCAAATAACCAAATTAGTAAAAGAGAGATGAATTGGGGATGCGCCAAAATTTTGTTATCAGCTTGTTTCTGGGCCGCTTACTCTATTTACCAGGATTTGTTAGAGATTCCGTGTTTCCTTCCGTTGTCCAAAAAGATCACGAAAGATGTTCCCACCCAATTTACCCACAAGACACAAAATGGTTTGGGTGTGCACTAGGAAGAGGATAGAGTCCCTGTACCCCAGTAAAGAAAAGGTAGTTTTCGGTTTGTGGTTTTATGGAGAAACGTGGCTGACGAAACGGCTAAACAGTTGTCGATTGTGCCACACCGACCCTATAGATAGTAGCGCGAATCCACCATTCAACATTCCTCCCACTTCACAGGGGGAGGGTGACCGCCCAAAGAACAACGAGACATCGCACGTAAATCCATGATTTCTGTTAGAGCCCCCTTAATGGCAGGAACAATTTATTTCGCCCCTAGTGAAGAGAAGGAATTCTTTCTGGAGCGAATCTTCTTTCTCAGAGGGGAGTGGAATTCGAGCGTGATTGATTTGTTACCTGGCGTTTTTCCCTGGATTTGCCCCCATTTTTCCCTATATCTTTCCTTAATGTGAGCCAATTTAAGGCCTTTCTTGTTACTGACAAGGGGTCCCCTCCTTTTTATGGCGAGGTTGTGTGTATCCATAAAAGAGCACACTCGCCAATGATTTAAGGCCCACTTCATATCTTGTTGGTCTCGCCCAAAAGCAAAACCTAAGATAACACACTGTCGATGGACGGATACAGCAAATATTCACCCACTTCCAAGAAGGAGTATAATAATTTTTGGAGGATGAGTTGAGATTTAAAGATCACTTCACTTTTTATATTTAATCCCTACACTCATAAAACACCACACAAAACATTTGAAAAAAAATTACTGTATCTTATTGTTCTTATATTTAAAACCAGCCCCTAAAAACGGGCCTCTTGGAAGAGTGGTATTTTCTGTTTAAAATCAATTGTTTTGAAACCCGTTCTCCATTATGTCCCAGCCCCTCTATCCACTATAACACACTCTTTGGAAGACCTTCCCTCAACACATAAAAAATTACCCTCGAACAACAAGACGCCTCCAAAAATTGGGAAAAGGACCCCCACTTTCCTTTTTAATATACTAATCGGGTGGACCACTTTGGAAGGCGTGCAAAAAAAGGGAAGGCCTTCGTCTTTATATTCGGAAAAGGCCCTATGAAGAACCAAATCACGATCCCCCCCCCCTTCCACCAATGCTAAAAAGAGAACTACCAAGCCAAACCTACTTTTTGTATGACTAAACATAAAAAAAGAAAGAGAGTAGCTTGGGTTTTATTGAGTATTCTCTGAGTAGTCTTGTAAGGTCCTTGCTCTCATCTCTCCTAGAATCTTGGCTGTGACCGCAAAGTTACATCCTTGTATGTACTTGTACACACCGCTCTCTTCTAGCTCTTGGATTTTGTTCTTTTTTCCATTTTGGCTTTAAGACACAAGACAGACATATTTAAAAGTGAACCAAACCACGATAAGAATTGTTAAGGAGTGCATTTTTTTTTGGATTCCATATAGTTAATTCAAAATACACTCAAATAGCCAATCCCACAATGTATATGGTACTCCAAATCTAAAAATATCGAGGAAGGAACGAAGAATGGACGAGAAAAAAGATAGACGAAAAGAATATAAATGTACCCTCACTACACCCAAACCCAAACTTACTTACACAATATAACTATTTGTAGAGTCCCTAAATAAGAGTAGAGTCCATATGGATTGAACAAATCTCACAAGTTAGTCAGAGAGACTGTTTTTAATTTAATTAAAAATAAATTATAATATATAATCATGTACTCCTTTAATGAGGTAAAGTATAATATACCTTAAGATTCAACTATTCTTAGTCCGGCAACGATGTGCTTCTTAGGTTGCAATTGGATGATGATATGATTGAGTTTCTATGGTATTTACCTGCCCAAGTCTTCCCTCACAATGTGAAGACTTATCTTTCTTATTGGGGGTGATATTATTCTTGTGGACATTCTTGTCCTTGGGTGAAAGAATGTTCCCAAAAACCAAAATTTAGGTGTGTTCGCCAGTTTGGTCACTTCCACCCAAAAAAGTCCAGAGGAAGAATCTGGAATGAATTATGTTGGTGGGTTTTAAAGGAATTCCCCCGACTAATATGTAAGACAATAATGAGGGGGTCTTAGAAGGGAAAGTGTGGTGCACCCACGCAAAGAGGGTGTGTTCTTTTTTTTTTTAGAATTTAAGCTGGAGGGGTTTTTGTGGTGAGGGGGTAAAGAAGAAGAAAGCTCTTTTTGGCGCGGCCGCACCTCCCCCCCAAAAATGGGTTTTTTTGTTAATTTAATGGGTTGGTTAAATCTTTGGTTAAAGGTTATGGGTTTGGTAACCATATGGTAAAGCCTCCCAAGCCCAAACTTGCAATACTTGTTTGGTAATAATTCAAGGTGGAGTTTATAAATTGGTTGGGTTTTGTGTTTTTAATTTTTCCTAATAAATTGGGTTTTAAAAAATTAAAAAAAGCCATTGTAATTTGAAATAATGGTTATTCACTATGCCACCCCTATAAATGGTATTTACTTGGTTAAAAAAACAATAACATTTCACTTTTTTAAACAAATTAAAATATTCCTTGAAATATTGAAAAATACAAAATTAAAGAAAAAAAAAAAAAAAATTGTTTTTTTTAAAAAAAATAAAAAAGAACTTGGGGGGTTGGTCCCCAAATAAGTTTGGGGGTTATTTTAAAATTTAAAATTTCTACCTTTTTCCAAAATTTTTTAAAATTTAAATAAAAATAATTTTGAATTAATGGTGTAAAAAAATATAAAGTGGTTTTTTGTGCGTTGCAATATTAACCCCCTGAAAACATTTTTGGGAAATGCTTTTGGAAAAACAACAAGAAAGTTTTGGGTAAAATTCATTAACAATTTTTTTTTGGTCCCCAGTTGGGTTGGCATTTTGGGGTGCAATCAAAAAGTAAAAGGGCAAAACAAATGTGGGGGTAGTTGGGGGAAAATTGTTGTTGTTCAACTTATGGTGTGGGGTTGGGGGGTTAATGTTACCCATTCAGAAAAAACCATTTCCCAAAAAATTTGTTGGTTAATTTTCTGACAATATGTATTTCTTTTTGAAATTTTTTAAATTAATTTCATTTATTTAAAAAATTTTTTTTGACAAAAAAAAAATAACCTTGGGAAATTTTTATAAATGGTCCAAAAACTGGTTATTTTAAAAATCCAAGCCCTGTGGTTTGGGGGTGGTTTTAATATGGTTTTTTGTTTTTTTCTGTTNTTTTTTTTGGTCTTTTTGAGCCCCTAGCTGTCCTGGAACTCACTATGTAGACCAGACTGGCTGGCCTCAAACACACAAAGATCTGCCTGCCTCTGCCTCCTGAGTGCTGGGATTAAAGGTGTGTGCTACCACACTTGGCATGGTAATGACATTTTCAAAGAGTTCTTACCAGTTGTCTATAGAATGCCCACAGTTTAGATTTAGCTGATTCATTCTTCCTGATTAAATTCAGGTTAAACATTTTCAGCAGACTACACCAGTGCTATTAGTTCCCATTCCATCATATCAGAAGGCACAGTCACTCCCGTGACTGCTGTTGTGGAGTTTGATAACTTGGTTTAGGTATTATCTGTCAGATCTCTACTGTAGAAGTACCTTTCCCTGTGTTTCCCTGTGTAATCAATATGCTCTCTGGCTACCCTTTTTTTTTTTTGGTCTTTTTTGAGGCAAGGTCTCCCTTTTAGTACCAGCTGTCCTGGAGCTCGCTCTATAGACCAGGCTGGCCTTGAACTCACAGAGATCCGCCTACCTCTACCTCCCAAGTGCTGGAATTAAAGGCCACCACCACGCCCGGCTTCTGGCTACCCTTTAAGACTGTCTTAGTATCCTATCCCCCAACAACTGTCCTCCATTTTATTGTTTCCAATCAACTTAATACTCACATATTGAATCTTGTTCTTTGTGACTGAATCAATAAGAATAAAATAAAGTCAAGGCTGTGTTAGCCAACAAGTGACTCCCACTATCTACTTAATAGTACTCATAAGTTCTGAAACTTACCTTATACAAATAGAGAAAAGAAAGTATGTTTCCTCTCAAAGAACATTTACTAAACTTAAGTATATAGTACATATTGGGTTTAAGTGTGGACTTAAATATGAAAATTTATGGGCCGGGCGTGGTGGTGGCACACGCCTTTAATCCTAGCACTTGGGAGTCAGAGGCAGGTGGATCTTTGTGAGTTCAAGGCCAGCCTGGTCTACAGAGTGAGTTCCAGGACAGCTGGGNCAACTGCCTGTAACTCCAGTTTCAACACCTGTGAGCTGCATCACAGTCCCTATACAACACATACACATAATTAAAACTAAATCTTGCTGGGCATGGTGGCACACTCCTTTAATCCTAGCACTCAGGAGGCAGAGGCAGGTGGATCTTTGTGAGTTCAAGGCCAGCCTGGTCTACAGAGTGAGTTCCAGGACAGCTGGGGCTATAGGGAGACCTTGTCTCGAAAAGACAAAAAAAGGGGGCTGGAGAGATGGCCTAGTGGTTAAGAGTGCTGACTGCTCTTGTGGAAGACCTGGGTTCGATCCCCAACACCCACATGGCAGCTGAGAACTGTCTGTAACTCCAATTCCAGGAGAACTCCAGTTCCAGAGGAATCGATACCCTCTTCTGACCTCCAAGGTATTGCACGACACTGGTGCACAAACCTACATGCAGACGGTACATTCATATAAATAAATAAATTAATTAATTAATTAATTAAAAACAAAAAATGAAAATTTATGTACTCTATAAACAGTTGAATTAACACAGTTATTTTTAAGTTATCCCTACCCCTTCCTCCCTTTCCCCCAAGACTCCCTAAACTCTCAAGCCTCTCTTTAACCTGTAGCAATCTCAAGCATGATCTCCGTGACCATGGTAGGTTCAGTATTCTCTGAGTAGTCTTGTAAGGTCCTTGCTCTCATCTCTCCTAGAATCTTGGCTGTATGCCATGGAGTCATGTATAAACAGCTCTCAGCCTGGATGCTCCATGGACTCCTCTTGGACCAGTATGAAGAGTTCTTTATCAAACAGGGTCCATCTTCTGGTAACCCCAGTGCACAGCCAGAAGAGGATGAGGAGGATCTGGGCATTGGGGGCCTGACAGGAAAACAACTAAGAGAACTCCAGGACCTGGTGAGAGCACAGCACAAAGCCCATCTTACCTTATCAGGAGTCAGGAACCTCCACAGCTGACTCACCTGCTGACCCTGCCTTGGCTTACCTGAGTGTCCTCCATAAGTGGATGAGCTGTAAACACTGGGCTTTCTCTTAATTAGTGTGAGACTATAGAATATAAAGTATAATTGTTAAATTCTTTTTTCTCCTTTTCATATTACATGCATTTAAGAATAATTTTTATCTCTATAGACACTAGCCACCCTATAGCTTTTTAATGTAGTTTGGAATTCTAAATAGACTCTTCAAATTCTTGTATTGTCCACATTTATTTGTTCATCTATTTGTTCATTTATCTTGTTACATTCATTGAATACCTATTACTGTTAAGTGCTGAGCACTATTTTAGATTCCCCACTACATAGACAAAATGTGTCTCTATCCTTGGGAAGATTATAATTTAATAAACAATAGAGAAAAGTTAACAATTACGCCGAGCGTGGTGGCGTACGCCTTTAATCCTAGCACTTGCGGGGCTGGAGAGATAGCCTAGTGGTTAAGAGCACCGACGCTCTTGCAGAGGACCCGGGTTCGATCCCCAGCACCCACATGGCGGCTAAGAACCGTCTGTAACTCCAATTCCAGGAGAACTCCAGTTCCAGGGGAATCCGAGACCCTCTTCTGACCTCCGCGGCATTGCACGACACGGGTGCACAGACNGTCAGAAGAGGGTCTCGGATTCCCCTGGAACTGGAGTTCTCCTGGAATTGGAGTTTCAGACGGTTCTCGGCCGCCATGTGGGTGCTGGGGATCGAACCCGGGTCCTCTGTAAGAGCGGTCGGCGCTCTTAACCGCTAGGCCATCTCTCCAGCCCGTAAAACATTTTTTAAATACATAAACACATCTGCTCTGTCGGGTTCCTCGAGACCTATCCAAGACCCTCTTTTCAGTGGGAGCTCCTCACCGTCTTCCAGCTTCATTTTAAAATGTAAAAGATCTGAGTTATTGCCTTCTGCTGACCGAGTAAATCTGACTCCTCTATCATCAGCTTCCAACCCTGGTCTCAAAGTGGGAGCTTAGGACTGACATTCAAAGTTGTCCTTTGCCTCCGCAGCATTGCATGACACGGATGCACAAACCTACATGCAGACAGTACATTCATACACATACAGAAATAAATAAAAATAAAACTAAAACAACAAAGTTGTCCTTTGGCCTCCACATGGATACCATGGCACACGTGTGCCCACAGTCACATATATAAATACACACATTGTTCACACAGAGATAATTCAAAAAATAACTCATTGCTTTCTACCATGTTACTGTTCTAGAAATGAAATACATTTCTTTTTTCTTTTTTCTTTTTTCCTTTTTTTTTTGGTCTTTTCGAGACAGGGTCTCCCTGTAGCCCCAGCTGTCCTGGAACTCACTCTGTAGAGCAGGCTGGGTTTGAACTCACAAAGATCCGCCTGCCTTTGCCTCCCAAGTGCTAGGATTAAAGGTGTGTGCCACCACACCCAGCTATGAAATACATTTCTAATGCTAGTGATTTAAGAATTGTGCAACTTTGGAGCTAGAGAGCTGCTCAGAGCTTAAGAGTTCTGCTGCTCTGGCAGAGGACCCAGGTTTGCTTCCCAGTACTTACCATGTACAGGCAACACACTCATGCACATAAAACAAAATTAATTCATTTTAAAAATTGTGTAATTTCAGATTACAGTCTCTGCTTACCAATAATGCATATCATGAGTTGGAGAGTTCCTAAATCTTCCTCTGTGCTTCATTTCTGATCCTGGTTCTTTCCCTCACTAGCGCCTAATTGAAGAGGAGAACATGTTGGCTCCGTCTCTGAAGCAATTCTCCCTTCGGGGGGAGATTTTGCCGTCCTATATTCCAGTGAGAGTTGCTGAAAAAATCCTCTTTGTTGGAGAATCTGTCCAGATGTTTGAGACTCAAAATGTGAACCTAACTAGAAAAGGTCAGACCCTCCGTGTCCAGTGTACCCCATCCCCAGAGGCTCTTCATCCATAGCAGACCCTCCGTGTCCAGTGTACCCCATCCCCAGAGGCTCTTCATCCATAGCAGACCCTCCGTGTCCAGTGTACCCCATCCCCAGAGGCTCTTCATCCATAGCAGACCCTCCGTGTCCAGTGTACCCCATCCCCAGAGGCTCTTCATCCATAGCTAGCAGTGGGCCCAAAGCATGCTTGCTTAGAGTGTCTGGTGACAGCAAAACAACAATGCTGACAGGCTTGCCTGAGAAGCTGTGGCCCTCTCCAGACCCTTGTTTGTCCCCCACCCCACCCCCAGTCCTCTGACAGAGCTTTGTATTCTGCAGGGTCCATTTTGAAGAACCAGGAGGATACTTTTGCTGCAGAACTGCATCGGCTCAAGCAGCAGCCTCTCTTCAGTTTAGTGGATTTTGAGCAAGTGGTGGATCGAATCCGTAGCACTGTAGCAGAGGTTTGTCTGTTTTATTGTTCTGGAAAATTAGTGTCCCACACCCAGCTTTACATGGGAGCTGGGAATCTGAGCTCAGGTTTTTAATTTTTCTTTAATTTAGAATTCCTGCTTTTCTCTTTATTTTCTTCCATCTTATCTTCCCTTTAAAACATATTTTAGGAGCCAGGCATGGTGGCACACGTCTTTAATCCCAGCACTTGGGAGGCAGAGGCAGGTGGAGCTCTGAGTTCAAGGGTAGTCTGGTCCACATAGTGAATTCCAGCTGGGGCTACAGGAACACCCTGTCTCAAAAAGACCAAAAAAAAAAACCACAAAGCAAAACATTTTAACATACAGAAAAATATAAAATGATACATACTAATGGAAAGCCATGAAATCTTTTAGTACATGTATATGTTGTCTGATGTTTTAAACCAGGTTAAACATATTTGTCTCCTCAAGTATTTCATGTTCTTATGGTGAAGACTTTAAAAATCATTCCTTTTAACTATAAATGAGCAATAGATGTTTGTCGTCTCTAGTAACTGGCACACCATAGCCTTTGTGCCTGTCTGCCTGGCCAGCCTTTCCCACCCTCCCCTCCTATTTGTCTATTTTGTTTTTAAACATTTTTATTTATTTTATTTTATTTTATGTGTGTGAGTGCATTTCTCAAATGTGTGCAAGTGCATCCATGTCATGCAGTGCTTGTGGAGGTCACAAGTGGGCATCAGATCCCCTACAATTGTAGTTAGGGACAGTTGTCAGCCACAATATAGGCACTGGGAATCAAACCCAGGTCCTCTGCAAGAGTAGCCAACCTCTGAGCCATCTTTCCAGTCCTATATTCGTCTGTTTTATTTATTGATTTATTTTTATTTATTTTTTTAAATTTTATTTATTTTTATGTGTATCAATGTACTGTCTGCATGTAGGTTTGTGCACCCGTGTCGTGCAATGCCTCGGAGGTCAGAAGAGGGTCTCGGATTCCCCTGGAACTGGAGTTCTCCTGGAATTGGAGTTACAGACGGTTCTCAGCCTCCATGTGGGTGCTAGGGATCGAACCCGGGTCCTCTGCAAGAGCAGTCGGTGCTCTTAACTGCTAGGCTATCTCTCTCCAGCCCTATTTTTTTTTTTATTTATTTCTGTATGTGTATGAATGTACTGTCTGCATGCAAGTTTGTGCACCCGTGTCGTGCAATGCCGCGGAGGTCAGAAGAGGGCGTCGGATTCCCCTGGAACTGGAGTTTTCCTGGAATTGGAGTTTCAGACGGTTCTCGGCCGCCATGTGGGTGCTGGGGATTGAACCCGGGTCCTCTGTAAGAGCGGTCAGTGCTCTTAACCGCTAGGCCATCTCTCCAGCCCTGTGTCTATTTTAAATAGGTGTTTCAGCTTTATTTTCTCTTTGATACTGAGTTTTTGTAATTCTCATAAACTCTAGATATCATCCACTTGTCAAGTACAGTTTATAGATATCTTCTAACATTTGCAGGTGGTCCCTGCTGTCTTTTGTTTTGTTTTTTTCCCTTTGCAGTACAAAAGTTAGTAGTTTGATACAATCTTTTTTTCTTTTTTTTAAAATTAATTAATTTTTTTATCAAATCCAGACCCATGCCCCCCCCACAAATTCCCGCCACCACCAACCAGAGGCTCAAATGGCAATCTGCTCAAACATGCTTTCTTCTCTCTCAGTCTTCTTCCAAATATTCGGGTCCATGATGAGTGCTGTTTTGAGCAGAAGTTCATTGTTTCAGTTAGTTCTTCGAATAGAGTCCTTTCTGCTTATTGTTGGTTTGTTGTTGTTTCCATATGCATCACTCCCAGCTGTTTGGGCAAAAGCTTCAAGGGGGCCGTACACAGAAATACTTACAACTAGGTATGTGGGTGCTGCATCCACAGATGAGGGGAAAAATACCATTCATCATTTGTTTTTCTGGGACTGGTGTTACGTTCACACTCAGCATGATGGTCCGAGTTCTCAGCCATTTTCCTGCAAAGCTCATGATGTCGTCTTTCTTATTTTTTTTTTTGTCTCTTTGAGACAGGGGTCTCCTGTAGCGGCGTCCAGACTGTCCTGGAAACCACCTTGTAGATAAGGCTGGCCTTGAACTCGACAGGCTTTAATCCAGCAACTTTGGGAAGCAGAGGCAGGCGGATCTTTGTATTCTTTTTTTTAGGGCAGCCTGTCTACTGTCGTTCCAGGCCCAGCTGGGGTCTACAGGGTAGACCCCTGTCTGAAAAGACACAAAAAAAAAAAAAAAAAAAGAATTCTCTTTCTTTAACCCTGCATAGCGAACACCATTGTGTAGATGTTACACATTCTTTTCTCTTATCCACTCATCAGTTGATGGTCAATTTGATACATCTCATTTCTACTTTTTGCTTTTGTTTCTTGATGCTTTTTGGTTTTTGTTCAAAAAGAAACATGAAACAACTTCAGCCATTCTGTGGCTCTGAGGCACTCCACCATGTTCTCTGAGTTCATAGTCTTATGTCACATTTAAGGCTTTAAGTCCATTTTGCATTGATTTGGTAGAGGAGGGTAGTGTTGAGAAACGTGTCTTCTTCCCTGTAACAGGGCTGGCATTGAACTTCTCTATAGAAAGATGGCTTGTGCCTCAATTCCACAGAGACCACCTGCCTCTGCCACCTTGGAACTTGCTCTATAGAAGAGGCTCAGCCTCAACTTTTCAGCAGAGATTCCACCTGCTCCTGCCCCCCAGGGCTGGAATTCCCGACCCATGCACCACATTTTTCCTACATCTTAATAGGAAAGCTTACACTTTTTCCCCGAGAATGCAGTGCGAGCTGTTTGGTGTATTATAAATGGTCTTTTTGTACCTGCTCCTTCTATAATTTGTTAATGAACATGAAAAGCTGTGAATTTTTGTCAAATGAAACAACCATGTGGCCTTCTGGTCCCTCTTTTCTGTTATATGTTTATATAATCAATTTTGTTTTTTTTTGTTTTTTTGTTAGTTTTTTTGTTCTTAGTTGTGGTTTTTGTTTTGTTTTGTTTATTGTCTTTTTGAGACAGGGTCTCCTGATAGCCCCAGCTGGTCTGGAAATCTCACAAGAGAGTCGCGCACTGCACCTGCCATCCCAAATCTAGGGATTAAAGGCATGTGCCACCACTGGATCTTTGTGGAGTGAGTTCAAGGTATAGTCTGGTCTACCAGAGTTGGACTTCCAGGACAGCTGGGCCACGGGACAGTAGACCCTGTCCTCAAAAAAGACCAAAAAAAGAAGAAAAAAAGACAGTTTAATTTAGCTGCCATGTGGTTGCAGGGATCACACGGTGTCCCTTCCAGAGTGTTGCGTGCCTTAAACTGCTTGAGACCCTACTCTTCCAGAGCCCTTTTTTTTGAGTTTTTTTTTTTTTGGTTTTTATGAGACAGGATTCCGTTCATCAGTCCCCAGCTGGGCCTGGAGCTTGCTGTGTTAGACCAGGCTGGCCTTGAACTCAACAGGATCACCACCTGCCTGCCTCTCCAAGTGCTGGAGTCAAAGATGTTGGGCTACCAACCGGCCTCAGTGTATTTATATTTGACATTACACACAAATTACTAAACCTTTCAAATGAAATACCAGTCATCTTACAGCATAATATTTAACTTTCCCATAATATTCCATTTGTTTCCCCACTGTACTTATTAATATTTAATGTAAAAATAATGATATTCAAAGTCAGAATAGCAAACAGTGACCACAATCCCCTTGACGTACTGACTGCTTTTTTATATATTAATATAAAATCTAATTTTTCTAACACGTGTACAAATTTCACACATGTTTCAAGATCACATTGTTAAGATTTTTTTTTTTCTGGTCTTTTTTGAGACAGGGTCCCCCTGTAGCCAGCTGTCCCTGAAACTCATCTGTAGACCAGGCTGGCCTTGATACTCACCAAAGAATCTGCCTGCCTCTGCCCCCCAAGTGCTAGGATTAAAGAGGAGATGCGCCACCGTGCCTGGCCCTTTTTCAAGTTTTTATCCTTCATGATTTCATTGCAGTTTAAATGTATATCTATGATTTGTCTTTCCTTTTAAGTTTATCAACTTGTTGGCAGTATATGTTGTTTATCATAGTCAACTTTTTCTCACAGACTATACTCATTTATAGATTGAAAGCTTGACTCCTTTGTTTTCTTTTTTTTTTTTTTTTTTTTTTGTCTTTTTTGAGCAGGGGTGTCCCTGGAACTCCACTCTGTAGACCAGCTGGCCTTGAATCTCAAAAGATCTTCGCCTTCTTGCCTCCTTGAGGCTGAGGAGTGCTGGGATTAAAGGCGGTGCTTAGGAATAAAGGCTCAATGCTCCACCATGCCCAGAGACTCCTTTGTTTTCTAAGAGATACACACAATCGTCACATATTTTGGGGCTGGAGTGGCTCAGGTGGCTTAAGAGGCCTCGATGCTCTTGCAAGAGGACCCGGTCAATTCCGCGCAGTGTACATTGCACCTCAACAGCCATCCTTATACTCCAGTTCCAGGGTATCCTGGAAAATAAAAAAATAATAAATACTATTTTTTTTATTTTTTTTTTTTTTTAAAATTTTACTTTGAGGAATTTATTTTTTCTAAGTTTAGAAACTTACTTGCTTAGGTTTGTTTCACCTGTTGCTTGGTGGCGATGCCTGCGGATATCAGAAGAGAGCGTCAGATTCCCCGAACTGAAGTTCGTGAACTGGAGTTAAGGTTTTTTTTTCTAGCCACCATGTTGGGCGCCCAGTGATCGAACTGGTCCTCTGCAAGAACAGTAGGTGCTCCAACCGCCAGACCTCTCTCCAGCCCAAGAATGTATTTTCTATTTGAATGTTGAGTGCTAAGTATGTTCTAATTGCTTTTTGGATTATTTTAGGTATGGTGTTATGCATCGTTGTGGGTATGTGTGTTTTTGCTTGTATGTCATACTCTCTAGCCCCTCTTTGGATAGCAGTGTTATTTTTTTTTAATTTTTTAAAAATGTATTTTTTTTTTTTATTTGTGTTCATCAGTATTGCCTCATGTAGTGAATGCACCGTGTGTCATGAAGGCCAGGGATCAGAGAGGGCATCAGACCCCTAGAGACTGGAGTACAGACGTTAGTGTTCGCACCATATGGGGTGTTGGGTATTGGAACCTGGGTTCTCTGCAAGAGCAGAACCATGCCCTACTGCTGACCATCTCTCCAGCCCAATCCAACCTTTTACTTTTCGGGTAAAACTTTTTTTAAAAATATTTTGTAAAAAAATCTTTGTGTATAAGTGTACTATCGGCATGTAGGTTGGTGACCCATGTATGGCAAATGCCGTGGAGGTAAAGGAGGGTTCAGATCCACCTGGAACTTGGGTTAAAGACAGTTTCTTAGCCGCCATGGGGTGCTGGGAATCAAAGCCCAAGGTCCTCTGCAAGAGCAGTCAGTGCTTTTTAAACCTCTGAGCCATCTCTCTCAGCCCATCAAACCTTTTATTTTAACCTAGGTGCTTTTATCACACTCTTCTACCCTTCTGGGCCCTAAGTAATCTCTGAACTTTGTCACTGTGGCTGGGGTTGGATTGTATGGGGTTTATAAAAATGACAATGGCCACATCAGCATCACTTTTTTTTTTTAATTTTTGTTAAACATTTTTTATGAATACTGTATGGTACTGTCTGCATGTAGGTTTGTGGTGACCCGTGTTCTGGCAAATGCCACAGGAGGTCAGAAGAGGGTGTCAGATTCCACCTGGAACTGGACTTTCTCCTGGATTGGAGTTATAAGACGGTTCTCAGCCACCATGTGGGTCTGGGGATCGAACCCTGGGTCCTCTGAACAGAACAGGTAGACGCCTAGCTTGAACACACTAGGCCATCTCACCAGCCCGACAGCACACTCTTGCGGAGAGATATCAAGCTTTTGAATTCAGCGTTATCATTTTAAACTGAATCCATCCGACATTTCTTAGTTGTTCCATTCTTGTTTATTGATTAGCAGTAGGCCTAAGCCAGTCAGCATATTTTGTCAAATCAATGTTAATAAACATTTGGGTATATTTTCTTTTTTTTTTTAAAACACATAGAAATTTAAACAAAAAATGTTTTATTGAATAGTTGTGTATTTCATATATATGACTTTCAGTTCAATTTATACACATTCCCCTCTCCCTTACCCCTACCCCCACCCCAAGTTCAATGCCTTTGCCATAAAGTCTCAGCATTCTTTCTCAAGTCTCTTACCCAAAGTTTTTCACTTACAGAGCGCTTGTTTTTGGGCAGAGTTTTAACGTGTATAGTCAGCTGTCTTTGACCAGTCATTTGTTTTGTTTTTAAGCCAATGGTTTTATTGAAGCTCTGTGCATGTCATACAGAAATACATTAAAAATCAAATCCTAGAACCCATGTCCTTCCCTGCCCCCCACCCACCACGAGCGTGCATTGCAATTCTAGAACCAAACATGTTTTTCTCATTTCTTCTTAGTGCTTTTCCAGAATTCTCACAATGCGTTTACTGTTTCAAGCGAGTATGTTTCAGGTACTTTCCATCTTTCGACACAGTCTTTTTCTGTTTCATTATATTTCATTCCAATATGCATCAACTCCAGAATATGCACTATATGCATGCCCTATTCAGATTATGACTATAGTGTTTTTAGCGTCTTCAGCTTAGGATTTTCCTTTATTAGGCTGAAAACGATGTCATGTTTGAAGGCTCCTCCTTGGGCAAGCCCAACACACCATCAGTTCTGCCGTGTGTTCCACACTGGGGTTTTCCCCTTCCATGGTCCACCAAGATAAATCAGTAAACCCTGCATCCTTGGTCTGATATTTCGTACTGGTTCTCCATGATGCATAGATGTGTTTTTCTTATAATTCTAACTGATTCCCCTAATGAATAATGATGGTGAACATTTTTTCATGTATTTTGCCCATTTTGTTCTGGCTTGTTTATTTACATTGAGTTTTTTTAATGTTTTATTTAAGTATTTTTTAGTTAATTTATTTCTGTAGTGTGTATGAAATGTACTGCTGCATAACAGGTTTGGATCCCATGTCGTGCATGAACACGGAGGTCAGAAGAGGTGCGTCAGATCCTCTGGGAAACTGGAGTCTCCTGGATTGGATTTCATATGGTTCTCAGCTGCCATGTGGGTGCTGGGGAGCGATCCCGGTCCTCTGTAAAGCCGGTCGGAGCTGTAACCGCTAGGTCATACTCTCCAGCCATTATCTGATTTATTTTTTATGGGTATAGTAGTGTGACTGTACTGCATGTAGGTTGTGCACCCGTGTCATGCAATGCGCAAGGAGGTCAGAAGAGGGCATCCAATCCCACTGGAACTGGAGTTAAAGACAGTTCTTAGCTGCCATAGTTGGGTGCTCGGGAAATGGACCATCCTGGTTCCTCTGCAAGAGTAGTCCAAATGCTGTTACCGCTGAGCCATCTCTTCCAGCCCCCTACTATTGAATTTTTTAATTTCTATTATTCTAGATAATGGTCATTTCACAGATGGTGTGGGACTTACAATTTTTTTTTCATAGTCTGTGACCACTATCTTCTCTAATTGGTCCCTCTTTTATTTTATTTCATTTTATTTATTTATCTTATTTTTTTTTTTTTTTTTTTTTTGGTGTTTTTCAAGACAGCGTTTCTCTGTAGCCCCAGCTGTCCAGGAATCATTCTGTGACCAGGCAGGCCTTGAACCATCGACATAAGATCCACCTGCCTCTGCCTCCCAATTTTTATTTTATTTCTTTATATGTTGAATGTACCATCTGCATGCAGGTATGTGCCACCCCTGTGTCAGCAATGCTGCGGAGGTCAGAAGAGGGCGTCGGATTCCCTCTGGAACTGGAGTTAAAGAACGGTTCTCAGCCGCCATGATGGTGCTGGGGATTGAACCCGGGCCTCTGCAAGAGCAGTCAAGTGCTCTTGACCGTAAGGCCATCTCTCCAGCCCCCTAATGTTTTTTTCAAGGTCAGATTTTGTTCATTTTGATGAGGTCCAAATTTCCATGTTTTTCTTTTATGAACCATGTGTTATAGATAAACTACTATCCAGGGGCTGGAGAGATGGCTAGCAAGTTAGAGCGCCAACTGCTCTTGCAGAGGACCCGGTTTTCGATCCGCACACCACATGGCGGCTGTGAACCATCCTTAACTCCAGTTCCAAGGGGAATTCAACAGCCTCTTCTGACCTCCGCGATTGCACAACATTGGTCACACACCTACATGCAGACAGTACATTTCATACACATAAAAATAATAAAAAATTTAAAAACATCTTAAAAAAAAAAAAAAGAAGAAAAAGAAAATATAGCCCAAAGCCAGAACTAGTCAGGGTTCTCTAGGGGATCAGAACTGATAGAATGAGTTTATAATACAAGGAGGTTGATTTGATTGGCTTACATAGTGCGCGCTGGGTCATCTAGCAATGAGTGTCTGCATGTTAGAAAAGCTGAAAACCCACAAGGCAGAATAGGTCTTCAGCATGTCCTGTCTGGTTTGAGCTGCTGGTCTTCAGTTTAAGTTGGAAAGCTGGAGAAGCAGAGTTCCAATGGCAGCGAAGGGTGGAGGGAGGAGCAGTAGCAGGGTAGATCCGCTCACCTGCCAGGAGGGCAGGCGAAAGTCAGCAGGGTGGAGGGAGGGGCAGTAGCAGGGTAGATCCGCTCACCTGCCAGGAGGGCAGGCGAAAGTCAGCAGGGTGGAGGGAGGGGCAGTAGCAGGGTAGATCCGCTCACCTGCCAGGAACGACAGGCGAAAGTCAGCCCTGCTTTTCCTTCATACCTCTCTGGGCCACTACTACAAGGTAGGGCCTCCTCTGGGGTAGGGCCTCCTCCTGGCTGATTCCAGAGCCTCAGCAGTTGGCGGCAAATTATCAACGTCATAAAGATTTTTTTTTCTTCTTCTCTGAAAATTTTTAGTTTTCGTTTTGGTATTTAAAGTTTTATGTCCACTATAAGTTAGTTTTTCCTGATGGCATAGGTATGCATCAGTTTTTCTTTACAATGTGGATATCCTAAGCTCTTTTCAAGCAACTTTGTTATTTTTTATGTTTTTTTCTGTTATTGTATATAATTTTCCTATTTGTTTCATTTTTTTCTATGAGAAGGGATTAGTGACCTAGCTAGGCATAGAATCACTAGGTAGAACAGGTGCTGGCCTTCAGTTCTTACACGAGAAACGCCTGTCTCCTGCTTTCCCTCTGATTAGCCTCCCCAGTGTTGGGGGATTAAAAGCTGCCGAACTGAACCAGAGCATGGTGGAATGCCTTTAATCCAGCTTCTCAGGAGGCAGAGGCAGGCTGGTCCNGAAAAGACCAAAAAAAAAAAAAAAAAAAAAGTCGTCTTTCTTTACCACTGCATAGAACTCCATTGTGTAGATGTACCACATTTTCTCTATCCACTCATCAGTTGATGGGCATTTTGATACAATCTCATTTGCTAATTTTTGCTTTTGTTTCTTATGCTTTTATGGTTTTGTCAAAAAAGAAACATGAAACAACTTCAGCCATTCTGTGGCTCTGAGGCACTCCACCATGTTCTCTGAGTTCATAGTCTTATGTCACATTTAAGGCTTTAAGTCCATTTTGCATTGATTTGGTAGAGGAGGGTAGTGTTGAGACAGGGTCTTCCTGTAACCATGGCTGGCTTGGAACTTGCTCTATAGAAGAGGCTGGCCTCAATTTCACAGAGATCCACCTGCCTCTGCCCCCTTGGAACTTGCTCTATAGAAGAGGCTCGCCTCAATTTCACAGAGATCCACCTGCCTCTGCCCCCCAGGTGCTGGGATTCCCACCATGCCCACCTTTGTCCTACATCTTATAGGGAAAGCTTTACACTTTTTCCCCAGATGCAGTGCTAGCTGTTGGTGTATTATAAATGGTCTTTATTGTACCTGCTCCTTCTATAATTTGTTAATGAACATGAAAAGCTGTTGAATTTTTGTCAAATGAAACAACCATGTGGCTTCTGTCCCTCTTCTGTTATATTTTATCATAATCATTTTTTTTTTTTGTTTTTTTTTAGTTTTTTTGTTCTTGTTGTTGGGTTTTGTTTTGTTTTGTTTTTTGTCTTTTTGAGACAGGGTCTCCTGATAGCCCCAGCTGGTCTGGAACTCACAGAGATCCGCCTGCCCCTGCCTCCCAAATGCTAGGACTAAAGGCATGTGCCACCACGTGGATCTTTGTGAGTGAGTTCAAGGCTAGTCTGGTCTACAGAGTGACTTCCAGGACAGCTGGGACTACAGGGAGACCCTGTCTCAAAAAGACCAAAAAAGAAGAAAAAAAGACAGTTCTTAGCTGCCATGTGGGTGCTGGGAATCAAACCCGGGTCCTCTCCAAGAGTTGTTGGTGCTCTTAACTGCTGAGCCCTCTCTCCAGCCCTTTTTTTGAGGTTTTTTTTTTTTGGTCTTTATGAGACAGGATCTCCGTTCAGTCCCAGCTGGCCTGAGCTTGCTGTGTAGACCAGGCTGGCCTTGAACTCACAGAGATCCACCTGCCTTGGCCTCCCAAGTGCTGGGATCAAAGATGTGTGCTACCACACCCGGCCTCAGATTTGTATTTATATTTGACATTACACACAAATTACTAAAACCTTCAAATGAAAATACAGTCATCTTACAGCATAATATTAACTTCCCATATATATTCATTTTCTGTACTTATTAATATTTAATGTAAAAATAATGATATTCAAAGTCAGAATAGCAAACAGTGACCACAATCCCCTTGACTGTACTGACTCTTTTTTTATATATTAATATAAAAATCTAATTTTCTAACACATGTAACAAATTTCACACATGTTAACAAGGATCACATTTTTTAAGATTTTTTTTTTTTCTGGTCTTTTTGAGACAGGGTCCCCCTGTAGCCCCAGCTGTCCTGGAACTCACTCTGTAGACCAGGCTGGCCTTGAACTCACAAAGATCTGCCTGCCTCTGCCCCCCAAGTGCTAGGATTAAAGAGGAAGATGCGCCACCGTGCCTGGCCTCTTTTCAAGTTTTTATTCCTTCATGATTCATTGCAGTTTAAATGTATATCTATGGATTTGTCCATTTCTTTTAAGTTATCAGACTTGTTGGCATATAGTTGTTTATCATAGTCAACTTTTTCTCACAGACTATACTCATTTATAGATTGAAAGCTTGACTCCTTTGTTTTCTTTTTTTTTTTTTTTTTTGTCTTTTTGAGACAGGGTGTCCCTGGAACTCACTCTGTAGACCAGGCTGGCCTTGAACTCACAAAGATCTGCCTGTCTCTGCCTCCTGAGTGCTGGGAGTGCTGGGATTAAAGGCGTGCTAGAATTAAAGGCATGCTCCACCATGCCCAGCAGACTCCTTTGTTTTCTAAGAGATACACACAAAATGTCACATATTTTGGGGCTGGAGAGATGGCTCAGTGGTTAAGAGCACTGACTGCTCTTGCAGAGGACCCAGGTTCAATTCCGAGCATGTACATTGCACCTAACAGCCATCTATTAACTCCAGTTCCAGGGTATCCTGGAAAATAATAAAAATAATAAAATATTTTTTTAAAAATCTTTACATATTGCCAAGGAATTTAATTTTATTGCTGTGGAGTTGGAGAAAACACAGTCTGCATGTAGGTTTGTGCACCTGTGTTGTGCAATGCTGCGGAGATCAGAAGAGGGCGTCAGATTCCCCTGGAACTGGAGTTCTCCTGGAATTGGAGTTACGGACAGTCCTCAGCCACCATGTGGGCGCCAGTGATCGAACCTGGGTCCTCTGCAAGAACAGTAGGTGCTCCCAACCGCCAGACCATCTCTCCAGCCCAGACTGTATTTTCTATGTTGAATGTTGAGTGCTAAGTATGTTCTAATTGCTTTTTGAGATTATATTTTAGGTATGTGTATGCATGCTTGTGTATGTGTGTTTTCTTGTATTTCACTTACTCTCTAGCCCTCTTTTGGATAGCAGCTTTATTTTTTTTAATTTTTAAAAATTATTTATTTTATGTGTATCAGAATATTGCCTACATGTGTGCAAGTGCACCTGTGTCATGCAGTCCCCTCAGAGGACAGAAGAGGGCATCAGATCCCCTAGAACTGGAGTTACAGACGTTAGTTCGCCACCATATGGGTGCTGGATTTGAACCTGGGTTCTCTGCAAGAGCAGCCAGTGCCCTTAACTGCTGAACCATCTCTCCAGCCCCATCAACCTTTTACTTTTCGTGTAATAACTTTTTTTAATATTTTTAAAAAAATCTTTATGTGTATAAGTGTACTATCTGCATGTAGGTTGGTGCACCCATGTCATGCAATGCCGTGGAGGTCAGAAGAGGGTGTCAGATTCCCCTGGAACTGGAGTTAAAGACAGTTCTTAGCCGCCATGTGGGTGCTGGGAATCAAACCCAGGTCCTCTGCAAGAGCAGTCAGTGCTTTTAACCTCTGAGCCATCTCTCCAGCCCCATCAACCTTTTATTTTTAACCTAGGTGCTTTTATCACACTCTTCTACCCTTCTGGGCCCTAAGTAATCTCTGAACTTTGTCACTGTAGGCTGGGTTGGATTGTATGGGGTTTATAAAAATGAAATGGCACAGCACACTTTTTTTTTTAATTTTTTAAACTTATTTTATGAATATGTATGTACTGTCTGCATGTAGGTTTGTGCACCCGTGTTCTGCAATGCCACAGAGGTCAGAAGAGGGTGTCAGATTCCCCTGGAACTGGAGTTCTCCTGGAATTGGAGTTATAGACGGTTCTCAGCCACCATGTGGGTGCTGGGGATCGAACCCTGGGTCCTCTGCAAAAGCGGTCTATGCTCTTAACCACTAGGCCATCTCTCCAGCCCCACAGCACACTCTTGACGGAGAGATATCAAGCTTTTGAATTCAGCGTTATCATTTTAAACTGAATCCATCCTACATTTCTTAGTTGTTCATTCTTGTTTATTGATTAGCAGTAGGCCTAAGCCAGTCAGCATATTTTGTCAAATCAATGTTAATAAACATTTGGGTATATTTTCTTTTTTTTTTTAACACATAAAATTTTTTATTGATGATTTGTGTATTTCATATATTATCTTTCAGTCCAATTTAGACACATTCCCCTCTCCCTTACCCCTACCCCAACCCAGTTCATGCCTTCTGCCATACATGTCTTGCATCTTTCAGTCTTTCCAAAGTTTTTCACTGTAGAGGCTTGTTGTTTGGGACAGAGTTTAACTGTATCAGTCAGTTCTTTGACCCAGTCATTTTTTTTTTTTTAAGCCAATGTTTTATTGAAGCTCTGTGCATGTCATACAAAATTACATTACAAATCAAACCTAGACCCATGCTCCCTTCCCTGCCCCCCCACCCCACCAGAGCTCATGCATTCTACCAAACATGTTTTTCATCTTTTTCTTAGTCTTTCTCAGAATTCTCAATGCAGTTTACTGTTTCAAGCAGAAGTTCACTGTTCCAGTCAGTTCTTTGACACAGTCTTTTCTGTTGTCATTATTATTCATTCCAATATGCATCACTCCAGAATATGCACATATGCATGCCACATATATTATAGGTTTTAGCATCTTCAGCTTATGATTTTTTTTATTAGGCTGAAAGATGTCATGTTTGAAGGCTCCTCCTTGGCAAGCCCAAGCCACCATCAGTTCTGCCCTTGTGTTCCACACTGGGGTTTTCCCTTCCCATGGTCACCAAATAAAGTTCAGTAAGCACCGCATCCTGGCTTGATCTTCCTGTACTGGTCTCCATGATGCAGTAGATGTGTTTTCTTATAATTCTAACTTGATTCCCCTAATGAATAATGATGGTGAACATTTTTCATGTATTTTGCCCATTTTGTTCTGGCTTGTTTATTACTATTGAGTTTTTTTATTTTTATTTATATTTATTTATTTATTTATTTCTGTATGTGTATGAATGTACTGTCTGCATACAGGTTTGTGCACCCATGTCGTGCAATACCACGGAGGTCAGAAGAGGGCGTCAGATTCCTCTGGAACTGGAGTTCTCCTGGAATTGGAGTTTCATATGGTTCTCAGCTGCCATGTGGGTGCTGGGGATCGAACCCGGGTCCTCTGTAAGAGCGGTCGGCACTCCTAACCGCTAGGCCATCTCTCCAGCCCATTATTTATTATTTTTTATGAGTATAAGTGTACTGTCTGCATGTAGGTTGGTGCACCCGTGTCGTGCAATGCCGCGGAGGTCAGAAGAGGGCATCCAATTCCCCTGGAACTGGAGTTAAAGACAGTTCTTAGCTGCCATGTGGGTGCTGGGAATGGAATCCTGGTTCTCTGCAAGAGTAGTCAATGCTGTTAACCGCTGAGCCATCTCTCCAGCCCCCTACTATTGAATTTTTTAATTTCTTATATATTCTAGATAATGTCCTTTACCAGATGTGTGACTTACAATTTTTTTTCATAGTCTGTGACCACTATCTTCTCTAATGGTCTCTTTTATTTTATTTTATTTTATTTATTTATTCTTTTTTTTTTTTTTTTTTTTTTTTGGTGTTTTTCAAGACAGCGTTTCTCTGTGGCCCCAGCTGTTCCAGGAACTCTCTGTAAGACCAGGCAGGCCTTGTAACTCTCACAAAGATCCACCCTGCCTCTGCCTCCCAATTTTTTTTTTATTTATCTTTATATGTAGGAATACGCATCGTGCATGCAGGTTATGTGCCACCCCTGTGTCAGCAATGCTGCGGAGGTCAAGAACGAGGGCGTCGGATTCCTCTGGAACTGGAGTTAAAGACGGTTCTCAGCCGCCATGTGGGTGCTGGGGATCAAACCCGGGTCCTCTGCAAGAGCAGTCAGTGCTCTTGACCGCTAGGCCATCTCTCCAGCCCCCTAATGGTCTCTTTTCAAGGTCAGATTTTGTTCATTTTGATGAGGTCCAAATTTCCATGTTTTTCTTTTATGAACCATGTGTTATGTATAGAAAATATATCCCAGGGGCTGGAGAGATGGCCTAGCAGTTAAGAGCGCCAACTGCTCTTGCAGAGGACCCGGTTTCGATCCGCAGCACCCACATGGCGGCTGTGAACCATCCTTAACTCCAGTTCCAGGGGAATCCAACGCCCTCTTCTGACCTCCGCAGCATTGCACAACATGGGTGCACACACCTACATGCAGACAGTACATTCATACACATAAAAATAAATAAAAATTTAAAAAATCTTAAAAAAAAAAAAAAAAGAAAGAAAAAGAAAATATAGCCCAAAGCCAGAACTAGTCAGGGTTCTCTAGGGGATCAGAACTGATAGAATGAGTTTATAATACAAGGAGGTTGATTTGATTGGCTTACATAGTGCGCGCTGGGTCATCTAGCAATGAGTGTCTGCATGTTAGAAAAGCTGAAAACCCACAAGGCAGAATGTCTCAGCAGTCCCAGTCTGGTTTAGAGCTGCTGGTCTTCAGTTTAAGTTGGAAAGCTGGAGAAGCAGAGTTCCAATGGCAGCGAAGGGTGGAGGGAGGAGCAGTAGCAGGGTAGATCCGCTCACCTGCCAGGAGGGCAGGCGAAAGTCAGCAGGGTGGAGGGAGGGGCAGTAGCAGGGTAGATCCGCTCACCTGCCAGGAGGGCAGGCGAAAGTCAGCAGGGTGGAGGGAGGGGCAGTAGCAGGGTAGATCCGCTCACCTGCCAGGAACGAGCAAAGCCGGGCAGGCGAAAGTCAGCCCTGCTTTTCCTTCATACCTCTCTGGGCCACTACTACAAGGTAGGGCCTCCTCTGGGGTAGGGCCTCCTCCTGGCTGATTCCAGAGCCTAGCAGGTTGGCAGGCAAGATTAATCAACAGTCATAAAGATTTTTTTTCTTCTTCTTGAAATTTTATAGTTTTCAGTTTTGTATTTAAGTTTATGTTCACTATAAGTTCAGTTTTTCTCTGGCATAAGGTATGCATCAAGTTTTAACTTTACATGTGGATATCTAAGTTTTCAAGCAACTTTGTTATTTTTTGTTTTCTTTCTGTATATTTATATATATTTTTCCTTTTGTTTCATTTTGTTTCTAGAGACAGGGTATCCCTAGTACCCTAGCTGGCATAGAACTCACTAGGTAGACCAGGCTGGCCTTAGTCTCACAGAGATACGCCTGCCTCTGCCTTTCCCTCTGACTCTACCTCCCCAGTGCTGGGGGATTAAAAGCATGCACTGACCAGGCATGGTGGCACATGCCTTTAATCCCAGCTCTCAGGAGGCAGAGGCAGGCTGGTCTCTGTTAGTTCAAGGCCAGCTTTGTCTACAGAGCGAGCTCCAGGCCAGGTGGTACTAAAGGGAGATCCCGTCTCAAAAATACCAAAATAATAATACAATAAAATAAAAGCGTGCACTGCCACATCTGGCTTTTCCTTACTAAGTCTACATTTTTGGCTTGAATCAAGTTTCCCAGGAAACAGATTCTGGGACTCAACTTTCATAGCTACAGAAAGGATTAGCAGGAGCAGCAGACGTTAGCCGAGGGAGAAGATCCACCCGATGGAGTTCTAGCAGGAGCTGGAGACTAGGTCATGTGCCCCTACACCTGCCAGTTACTCTGTATGGGCTGTCTTAGCAGACCTTAGGTCAGGAAGTAACCCTTAGTTGGCAAAGGACACTTCCTAGACTGCCAACAACAGGCAAAACTCACAGCCACTGAGGTGCCAAGTAGCTCAGCCTTAGAGATGCCTAGTTGCTTTAAACTGTTAGCTTCTGTTCCCCTAGAGATTTCAGTTTTATTGTCTTGTAATGTGTACTGGGAAAGGGTCAAAGACCAGCTCCTAATGCTGCATCAGTTCCAGTGACTTGGAGGAGGAGCTGAGCTCAAGTGGATGCCCAGGGGCCCTGATCACTCACTTCACTGTGCAGATCCTGTGGGTGAGACTTGACTTTCATGCTGGTTATGAGCTGAGTTTCTTTATGTTAATCACCACCCTTGCTAGAGTCTTGTTAATTCCAGTGCTCTGGGGATCCTTTCCTTGACTTTATGCAGACGGTAACAGTATTTGTTAGTAATGATGGTTTTGTGTTTTCCAGTTATACACAACATTTCTTTTTTTTTTTCTTTTATGTGTATGAGTATACTGTCTGCATGCAGGTTTATGCACCCATGTCGTGCAAGGCTGCAGAGGTCAGAAGAGGGTGTGGGATTCCCCTGGAACTGGAGTTAAAGACGGTTCTCAGCCGCCATGTGGGTGCTGGGGATCAAACCCAGGTCCTCTGCAAGAGCAGTTGTTGCTCTTAACCACTAGGCCATCTCTCCAGCCCCACAACATTTCTTTAATTATTCAGTGTTGAATGACTTTACAGGTATTTCCTCTAATCCTTTACCATTAAATAGGTATGTTTTTTTTTAATATCTTTTTTTTAATTTTTTTTTATTAATTTTATTTATTTCTCTGTGTATAAATGTACTGTCTGCATGCAAGTCTGTGCACCCGTGTCATGCAATGCCGCGGATTTCAGAAGAGGGTCTCGGATTCCCCTGGAACTGGAGTTCTCCTGGAATTGGAGCTTCAGACGGTTCTCAGCCATGTGGGTGCTGGGGATCGAACCCGGGTCCTCTGCAAGAGCGGTCTGCGCTCTTAACCGTTAGGCCATCTC